>JAHHZJ010003344.1:0-93609 GCA_021437245.1 Aegilops speltoides
ACGTAAAATTCAACAACAAAGTAGGGGCGTCTAACTTGTTTTGCGGGGCATTTTGATGTGATATGGTCAAGGCGTGATGCTATATTTTATTGTATGAGATGATCATGTTTTGTAACGAAGTTATCGGCAGGGCGGAGCCATATGGTTGTCGCTTTATTGTATAATGCAATGTACTTAATGCTTTACTTTATCACTAAGCGGTAGCGATGGTAAAGCATAAGTTTGGCGAGGGACAACGATGCTATGATGAAGATCAGGTGTCGGCGCCGGTGGCGATGGTGATCATGGTGGTCTGCAAGATGGAATCATGAAGCACAAGATGATGATGACCATATCATATCACTTATATTGATTTGCATGTGATGTTTATCCTTTTATGCATCTTATCTTGCTTTGATTGGGGTAGCATTATAAGATGATCTCCACTAAATTATCAAGTGTTTTCCCGTATGCCCGTTGCCAAAGTTAAATGTGCCCGGACACCCGTGATGATCGGGTGTGATAAGCTCGTCCATCTACGGGTGCAAGCCGGTTTTGCACCGGAATACTGGGTTAAACTTGGGAGCCTAGCATATGCGGATATGGCCCGGAACCGGAGACCAAAGGTGGCGTGAATCATATAGTAGATATGATCAACATAAGATGTTCACCATTGAAAACTACTCCATTTCCGTGATGATCGGTTATGGTTTGTTGATTTGGATCAATCACTTGGATGACTAGAGATGTCTTTCTAAGTGGGAGTTCTTAAGTAATATGATTAATTGAACTTAAATTTATCATGAACTTAGTACTGATAGTATCTTGCTTGTTTATGTTTGATTGTAGATAGATGGCTCGTCTTTGTTGTTGTTGAATTTTAATCGTTCCTTGAAAAGCAAAGTTGAAAGATGATGGTAGCAATTACGGTGGGTCGTAACGAGATCATCCTCATTCTGCGAAGAGTTCGTCTGGATGCACGCTAGGTGCGAACTGATCGGTCTGGCGGCGATGTTAGAGCGTCTGGCGAGCAAAGCGATGACTACTCTATAGTTATGTGCCATGCTCGGCAGAACCGGGACTTCAACGGCGTTTTGAGCGTCATGGAGCATATGAGATGTTCGGGAGTTGAAGTTGATATTCAAGAATGCCGGTTGAGAATATGAAGTCTCAATAAGTTCTATAGCTGCAAGATGGAGGAGAATAGTTACATTAGTGAACATATACTCAATTGGGTACTACAATCACTTGACACAATTGGGAGTTAATCTTCGGATGATTGTGTCATTGAAAATTCTTCAATCACCCCAAGCTACAAAGGCTTCGTGATGAACTATAATATGCAAGGGTTAGTAAAGACTATCAGGCTCTTAGCAATGCTAAAGGCTGGGTAGAAATCAGAAGGAGCATCAAGTGTTGATGGTCATAAGACCACTAGTTTCAAGAAGAAAGGCAAAGGGAAGAAGAAGGGAAAAGAAGAACGAAAGCAAGTTCTTTTCGGGGAGAAAAACCCAACGGACCTAAGCCAAACGAGTGCTTCTCTTAAGCGGGTGTCCTTTGGGCGGAACCCCCAAGTATTTGGCGGATAAGAAGGATGGCAAGGTGAACAAAAGGTTATGTGATATACATGTTATTGATGTGTACCTTACTAGAGCTCATGATACACAGGTATTTATCTTGGTTCTTTGCTAATATTTGCAACGGAAGCAGGGACTGGATTGGCGAACAGCAAGGGCGAGGTGGCGATCGGCGTGGAAATGGTTCCAAAGTCGATGTGATGCGTTGCGCTACCTCTACATCTACCTTGGTTAGTTTTAGACCTAAATAATTGTTATTTGGTGCTGCGTTGAGCATGAACATTATATCTGGATCTTGTTTGATCGGGCGGTTATTCATTTAAATCGGAGAATAATGGTTGTTCTATTTATATGAGTAATATCTTTTATGGTCATGCACCCTTGAGAATGGTCTATTTTGATGAATCTCGATAGTAATACACATATTCATAATGTTGAAACCAAAAGATAAGTTGATAATGATAGTGCAACTTATTTGTGCTTGCCGTTTAGGTCATATCGATTGTAAAGGCATGAAGAAACTCCATCTTGATGGACTTTTGGAGTCCTTGATTATGAATCATTTGGCACTTCGAACCGTGCCTCATGGGCAAGATGACTAGAACACCGTTCTCGGTACTAGGAAAACACAGTTTGTTGGAAATCATACATTGGATGTATGTGGTCCGATGAATGTTGAGGCATGGCGGATATCGATTTTTCACCTTCACGGATGACTTAAGCGGAATATGGGTATATCTACTTAATGAAACATAAATCAAACATTTGAAAAGTTCAAAGGAATTTGAGTGAAGTTGAAAATCATCGTAACAAGAAAATTAAGTTTCTGATCGATCGTAGGTGAATATTTGAGTTCGAGTTTGGTCTACATTTGAAACAATGCGGAATAGTTTAAACTCCGCCACCGAACACCCACGTAATGGTGTGTCGACGTCGTGTCGTCTTTACTAGATATGGTGCGATCTATGATGTCTCTTCTGATTTGCTATCGTTTTGGGGTTATGCTCTAGAGCGGCGCATTCACCTGAATAGAACACCGTGAAATCCGTTGAGCGACACCTTATGAACTATGGTTTAGCAAAAGCCAAAGTTTCGTTTCTTAAAGTTTGGGGATCGATTTATGAAAAAGCTTCAACGATAAGCTCGAACCCAAATCGAATGTGTCTTCATAGGATACCCAAAGGAGCAGTTGGGTACACCTTCTATCACAATCCGGGCAAGACATTCGTTGCTAAGAATGGATCCTTTCTAAAGAAGGAGTTTCTGAAAGAAGTGAGTGGGAGAAAGTGGAACTTGATGAGGTAATAGTACCTTCTCCCTTACTTGAAAGTAGTTAAATCGCGAATGGGAGTCCTAGTAGGACTCCCACTAGCGCCCTCTCTGGGGCGGCCTCTCCCTCCCTCCTTTATGTCTGGCCTTGAGGGGGCACCTCTAGACAAAAACTGATCCTTGGATCTCTTAGCGTGTCTGGTGCCCTCCACCATAATCCACCTCGATAATATCGTGGCGGTGCTTGAAAGCCCAAATGCGTAGAACATCATCATCGTACTGCGCCATCGTGCGGCGGAACTCTCCCTCAGCTCAAGGTGGATCGAAGTTAGGGGCGTCATCGGTTGAGCGATGTGCGAACTCGGAGGTGTTGTCGTTAAATACTTGATCGGTTGGATCGTGAAGGCGTCTGACTACATCAAGCGCGTTGTGCTAATGCTTCCGCTTTTCGGTCTATGAAGATGCGTGAACACACTCTTCCTCTCGTTCTATGCATCACCATGATCACAGGTGTGCATAGGAAATTTTAAATTACTACTTTCCCCAACACCACTTTTTTATCTATGTAGGTGTCATGGCCTTCATAAATCAACAACCATCGACCTCCATATGTCCTGCACAGAGGAAATATGCCTAGAGCAATAATAAAGTTATTATTTATTTCCTTATTTCATGATAAATGTTTATCATTCATGCTAAATTGTATTAACGGAAACATGATACATGTGTGAATGCATAGACAAAACAACATGTCACTAGTATGCCTCTACTAGACTAGCTTGTTAATCAAAGATGGTTATGTTTCGACCATGAACAAAGAGTTGTTATTTGATTAACGAGGTCACATCATTAGTAGAATGATCGATTGACATGACCCATTCCTTAACTTAGCACGATCGTTGGTATGTTGCTCTGCTTTTATCCATAGCATATACATGTTCTGTAACTATGAGATTATGCAACTCCGTTTACGGAGGAACACTTTAGGTGCTACCAAGCGTCCAACGTAACTGGGTGATTATAAAGGAGTACTACAGGTGTCTCAAAAGGTAGATGTTGGGTTGGCGTATTTGAGATTAGGTTTTGTCCTCGATTGTCGGAGAGGTATCTCTGGGCCCTCTCGGTAATGCACATCCTTAAGCCTTGCAAGCATTGTAACTAATGAGTTAGTTGCGAGATGATGTGTTCGGAGCGAGTAAAGAGACTTGCGTAGCGAGATTGAACTAGGTATTGGATACCGACGATCGATCTCGGGCAAGTAACATACCGATGACAAAGGAACAACGTATGTTGTTATGCGGTCACGAGATAAAGATCTTCGTGGAATATGTAGGAACCAATATGGGCATCGAGGTCCGCTGTTGGTTATTGACCGTGAATAGTTCTAGGTCATGTCTACATTGTTCTCGAACCGTAGAGTCCATGCAGCAAGGTTCGATGGATTATTATGAGTTTATGTATTTTGATGTACGAAGAAGTTGGTCGGATGTGATCGGACATGTGAGGAGTCTCGAAATGGTGAGACATAAAGATTGATATATTGGAAGCCTATGTTTGGAGTTGGAATGGTTAGAGGCGGCGAAATTCTGGAGTAGGGAGTTCTGGGAACCCGGGAGGTAAATGGGCCATAGTGGGCCTTAGTGGAAAGGAGAAGGGCCAGCCATGGGTGGCGCCTCCCCTTCCCCTAGTCCTACTAGGACTAGGAAGGAAGGAGCCCCTCTCTCTTTCCCCCTCAGGAATCCTAGTCCAACTAGGATTGGGAATCCTACTCCCAGGAGGGAGTAGGACTCCTGTAGCGCCTCCTTGGCGGCCCCCTCCTTGCTCCTTTATATCACGGGGCAGGGGCACCCTAGGACACACAAGTTTGATCTCACGGATCGTTCCTTAGCGTGTCGGTGCCCCCTCCACCATATTCCACCTCGGTCATACGTCCAGAAGCTTAAGCGAAGCCTGCGCCAGTGAAACATCAAGATCGTCCTGCAGCGTCGTCTTGTGAAACTCTCCCTCGACACTCGGCTGGATCGAATCTGAGGGGCGTTATCAAGCTGTCACGTGTCAAGAACTTCAAAATCGGAGTAACAATGGGATCGGTCGGATCGCGAGGAGAGCGTCGACTACTTCCTCTACGTTGTGATCGCTTCGCTTGGTCTACAAGGGTATGTGAACACTCTCCCCTCTTGTTGCT
This sequence comes from Aegilops speltoides, assembly GCA_021437245.1. Classification (NCBI taxonomy): domain Eukaryota; kingdom Viridiplantae; phylum Streptophyta; class Magnoliopsida; order Poales; family Poaceae; genus Aegilops; species Aegilops speltoides. The sequence continues at coordinate 5,011 of JAHHZJ010003344.1, forward strand.
ATACATCACCATGATCTTGCGTGTGCGTAGAATTTTTTGAAATTACTCGTTCCCCTATGATGGTATCGAGCAGAGTTTTTATATGGTTTGATGTTTTGCGAGTAGAACACAAGTGAGTTGTAGGCGATACAAGTCATACTACCTACCGACATGTCATACTTTGATTCAGCGGTATTGTGAGATAAGCGGCCCGACCGACATTCGCGTACACTTACGCGAGCGGTTTCACCGCTCTGAGCACTCGTTGCTTAAAGGTATTGGTGGGTGCTGTCTCTCTCACTTTAGTTGAACAGTGTAGCTCGCCGGTCCTTGAGAAGGTTAAAGCAGGTCTATTTGTGAAATGTCGTTGTGGTTTTGATCGTAGGTGAGGCTGGTTCTTGCTTAAGCGGCAGCCACGTAAAATTTGCAACAACAAAGTAGAGGGCGTCTAACTTGTTTTTGCGGGCATGTTGTGATGTGATATGGTCAAGGCGTGATGCTATATTTTATTGTATGAGATGATCATGTTTTGTAACGAAGTTATCGTTGGCAGAAGCCATATGGTTGTCGCTTTATTGTATGATGCAATACATACGTAATGCTTTACTTTATCACTAAGCGGTAGCGATAGTCGTAGAAGCATAAGTTTGGCGAGGCGACAACGATGCTATGATGAAGATCAAGGTGTCGGGCCGTGGCGATGGTGATCATGGTGGTCTGCAAGATGGAATCATGAAGCACAAGATGATGACCATATCATATCACTTATATTGATTTGCATGTGATGTTTATCCTTTTATGCATCTTATCTTGCTTTGATTGTGGTAGCATTATAAGATGATCTCTCACTAAATTATCAAGTGTTTTCCCAGTATACCGTTGCCAAAGTTAAATGTGTGCGGACACCACGTGATGATCGGGTGTGATAAGCTCGTCCATCTAGCAGGTGCAAGCCAGTTTTACTGCCTTGAATACTCGGGTTAAACTTGCAGGCCTAGCATATGCGAATATGGCCTCGGAACACGGAGAGAAAGGTCGGCGTGAATCATATAGTAGATATGATCAACATAAGATGTTCACCATTGAAAACTACTCCATTTCACGTGATGATGCGGTTATGGTTTAGTTGATTTGGATCACGTGATCACTTGGATGACTAGAGATGTCTTTCTAAGTGGGAGTTCTTAAGTAATATGATTAATTGAACTTAAATTTATCATGAACTTAGTACTGATAGTATCTTGCTTGTTTATGTTTGATTGTAGATAGATGGCTCGTCTTTGTTGTTGTTGAATTTTAATCGTTCCTTGAAAGCAAAGTTGAAAGATGATGGTAGCAATTACGGTTGGGTCCGTAACGAGATCATCCTCATTCTGCCTGGAAAGTTTCGTCTGGATGCAGCTAGGTGCGAACTGATGCGAATCTGGTGCGATGTTAGAGCGTCTGGGAGCAAAGCTGATGACTACTCTATAGTTCGATTGTGCCATGCTACGGCTTAGAACCGGGACTTCACGTTTTTGAGCGTCATGGAGCATATGAGATGTTCGAGGTTGAAGTTGATATTCAACGAGAATGCGGTTGAGAGATATGAAGTCTCCAATAAGTTCTATAGCTGCAAGATGGAGGAATAGTTACATTAGTGAACATATACTCGAATGTGCAATTTTACAATCACTTGACACAATTGGGAGTTAATCTTCCGGATGATTGTGTCATTGACATTCTTCAATCAGCCACCAAGCTACAAAGGCTTCGTGATGAACTATAATATGCAAGGGTTAGTAAAGACTATGCAGAGCTCTTACGATGCTAAAGGCTGCGGAGGTAGAAATCAGAAGGAGCATCAAGTGTTGATGGTCGATAAGACCACTAGTTTCAAGAAAGGCAAAGGGAAGAAGGGAACTTCAAGAAGAACAGCAAGCAAGTTCTTTGCTGGGAGAAAAAGAAACCAAATGCGGACCTAAACTGGCCGAGTGCTCTCTTTATAAGCGGACCAGTGGAAGGAAGGCGCCCCAAGTATTTGGCGGATAAGAAGGATGGCAAGGTGAACAAAGGTATATATGATACATGTTATTGATGTGTACCTTACTAGAGCTCATGATAGCACACAGGTATTTGATCTTTGGTTACATTGCTAATATTTGCAACTGGAAGCAGGGGCTACTGGATGGCGAACAACGGCAAGGGCGAGGTGGCGATGCGGCGTGGGAAATGGTTCCAAATCGATGTGATCGCGGTCGACACGCTACCTCTACATCTACCTTGGGATTAGTTTTAGACCTAAATAATTGTTATTTGGTGCTGCGTTGAGCATGAACATTATATCTGGATCTTGTTTGATGAAGGCGGTTATTCATTTAATCAGAGAATAATGGTTGTTCTATTTATATGAGTAATATCTTTTATGGTCATGCACCCTTGAGATGGTCTATTTTGATGAATCTCGATAGTAGTGATACACATATTCATAATGTTGAAACCAAAAGATGCGAGTTGATAATGATAGTGCAACTTATTTGTGTACTTGCCGTTTAGGTCATATCGATTGTAAAGCGCATGAAGAAACTCCATCTTGATGGACTTTTGGAGTCCTTGATTATGAATCATTTGGCACTGAACCGTGCCTCATGGGCAAGATGACTAGAACACCGTTCTCGGTACTATGGAAAACCAGATTTGTTGGAAATCATACATCTGAGATGTGTGGTCCGATGAATGTTGAGGCTGCGTGGCGGATATCGTTATTTTCTCACCTTCACGGATGACTTAAGCGAGATATGGGTATATCTACTTAATGAAACATAAATCGAAACATTTGAAAAGTTCAAAGAATTTGAGTGAAGTTGAAAATCATCGTAACAAAATTAAGTTTCTCTGATCGATCGTGAGGTGAATATTTGAGTTCTGAGTTTGGTACATTTGAAACAATGCGGAATAGTTTACGCAACTCCCACCGGAACACCACGGTAATGGTGTGTCGAGCGTCGTGTCGTACTTTACTAGATATGGTGCGATCTATGATGTCTCTTCTGATTTACGCTATCGTTTGGGGTTATGCTCTAGAGGCGGCATTCCTTGAATAGAACACGTCGAAATCCGTTGAGGCGACACCTTATGAACTATGGTTTGAAGCCAAAGTTGTCGTTTCTTAAAGTTTGGGGATGCGATGCTTATGTGAAAAAGCTTCAACGATAGCTGAACCCAAATCGAATGTGTCTTCATAGGATACCCAAAAGCAGTTGGGTACACCTTCTATCACGATCGAAGGCAAGACATTCGTTGCTAAGAATGGATCCTTTCTAGAAGGAGTTTACTCCGAAAAGAAGTGAGTGGGAGGAAAGTGGAACTTGATGAGGTAATAGTACCTTCTCCCTTACTTGAAAGTAGTTAATCGCGACGGTTTACGAGACACCTACCCAAGTAGTGAGGAAGTTGATGATGTTGATCATGAAACTTGAGATCAATTCTTCTGGAACCTCGTAGATCGACAGTAAGATCCGCGCAGTGATGCGGTAATCCTGTTACGAAATCATGCTACTAGATCATGATGAACTTGAACTATGAAGAAGCGATGGTGAGCCCAGATTCATAAAATGGCTTGAGGCCATGAAATCGAGATGGGATCCATGTATGAAAACAAAGTATGGACTTTGGTTGACTTGCCGGGTAGGCAAGCAATAGAAAACAAGTGGATCTTCAAGAAGAAGGCGGCCGGTAATATTCTGTCTATAAAGCTCGACTTATGCATAAAGGTTTCGACAAGTTCAAGGGATTGACTACGATGAGACCTTCTCACCCGTGGCGATGCTTAATCCGTCCGAATCATGTTAGCAATTGCATTTTATGATTATGAAATTTGGCAAATGGATGTAAAGCTGCATTCTGAATGGATTTACGGAAGAAGAGTTGTATATGATGCAACGAGAAGGTTTTATCGATCAAAGGCTAACAAAGTGTGCAAGCTCCGGCGATCCATCTATGGACTGGTGCAAGCATCTCGGAGTTGGAATAAGCGCTTTGATAGTGTGATCAAAGCATTTGGGTTTATCTGAGACTTTTGGAGCTTTGTATTTACAAGAGTGAGTGGGAGCTACTGTAGCATTTACGATATTATATGAATGACATATTGCTGATCGGAAATGATATAGAATTCTGGATAGCATAAAGGGATACACGAAAGGACTAAGGACATGTTTCTAAGTATATGGAGGTGACAAGGCTCATAAATAGCAGTTCGTTGATGCAAGCTTTGACGCACTGATCGACGATTCTAAATCGCGGGGCGGATACGTATTTACACTAAGCGGAGGAAGTGACCGATTAGTGGAGTTTCAAACAAAGCGTCGTAGCGAGGATCTACATGTGAGCGGGTACAAACAGGCGACTAATGAAGATGCGGATGAAGGGTTCATATCGATCTAGGTGTCATACCTAGTGCATGGTCGATGAAAGAAAATCTTACGGACAATCTTGGAGCAATTGCCTTAGCAAGGAATCTAGATTTCTGAGGACCAAACACATCAAGAGGCCTTCAATTCCATCGGGACTTAGTCGGTGGGAGACATAGAATTTGCAAGATACATACGGATCTAAATGTTGCAGACCGTTGACTAAGCCTCTTCCACAGCAAAACATGATCAGCACCAAGACTCCATGGGTGTTAGAATCATTACCATGTAATCTAGATTATTGACTCTAGTGCAAGTGGGAGGCGGAAAATATGCCCTAGAGGCAATAATAAAGTTATTATTTATTTCCTTATTTCATGATAAATGTTTATCATTCATGCTAAATTGTATTAACAGGAAACATGATACATGTGAATGCATAGACAAAACATGTCACTAGTATGCCTCTACTAGACTAGCTTGTTAATCAAGATGGTTATGTTTCGACCATGAACAAAAGTTGTTATTTGATTAACGAGGTCATCATTAGTAGAATGATCGATTGACATGACCCATTCCTTAGCACGCTACGATCGTTTGGTATGTTGCTCTTTGCTTTTATCCATAGCATATACATGTTCACTAACTGAATTATGCAACTCCCGTTTGGGAGGAACACTTTGGGTGCTACCAAAGCGTCTGGCGTATTTGGTGATTATAAAGAAGTACTACGGTGTCTCAAAGGTAGATGTTGGGTTGGCGTATTTCAAGATTAGGTTTTGTCACTCTGATTGTCGGAGGTATCTACGGGCCCTCTCGGTAATGCATCACTTAAGCCTTGCAAGCATTGTAACTAATGAGTTAGTTGTGAGATGATGTATTGAGCGAGTAAAGACTTGCGATAGCGAGATTGAACTAGGTATTGGATAAACTGATCGAATCTCGGGATATTATCTGATGACAAAGGCAACGTATGTTGTTATCTTGATCGGCCAGATAAAGATCTTCGTGGAATATGTAGGAACCAATATGGGCATCGGTCCCGCTGTTGTTATTGACCGTGAATAGTTCTAGGTCATGTCTACATTGTTCTCGAACCGTAGAGTCCCTGCCTTAAGGTTTCGATGGCGGTTATTATGAGTTTATGTATTTTGATGTACGAAGAAGTTGAGTCCGGATGTGATCCGCGGACATGGAGGAGTCTCGAAATGGTCGAGACATAAAGATTGATATATTGGAAGCCTATGTTTGGAGTTGGAATGATTCGGGCAGCAGAATTCTGAATGCTGGAGGTTCTGGAACCCCCGGAGGTAAATGGGCCATAGTGGGCCTTAGTGGAAAGGAGAGGGGCTAGCCATGGGTGGCCTGGCCTCCCCTTCCCTAGTCCTACTAGGACTAGGAAGGGGCGAGCCCCCTCTCTCTTTCCCCCCTCAAGGAATCCTAGTCCAACTAGGATTGGGAATCCTACTCCCAGGAGGAGTAGGACTCCTGTGGCGCCTCCTTGGACTGACAGCCCCTCCCTGCTCCTTTATATCTGAGGGCAGGGGGCACCTAGGACACACAAGTTTGATCTACGGATCGTTCCTTAGCCGTGTCGCAGTGCCCCCTCCACCATATTCCACCTCGGTCATGTGGTCCAGCTTAAGTGAAACCTGCAGTGAGAAACATCAAGATCGTCCTGCCCGTCGTCTTGTGCGAAACTCTCCCTCGACACTCGGCTGGATCGAATCTGAGGGCGTTATCGAGCTGTCGTGTGTCAAGAACTGGGCGTCGGTGTGGCCTTGGGATAATTAAGCTCTGAGTAAACCAATTAATGATGCCCACGTCTTGGTGATTCTGTTGTTAGCCTCACGTGAATCATTCCATTCAAATAAGAAAAATTCAAAATCGAGGGCAAACAACAAAGTTTTCAAACTTTAAAACTAAAATGTCCAGGGTAGTGAAGTAATGCAAAGGTAATTGTGGTGAGAAACCCCACTTTTTTAAAATGTTTAATACTCTAAAATGATTAAAAGCAGTGGTTGAAATGATTGAATAAGTGCCTTTGATATTTTATAAAATGATAAACTATTTTAATTTGAGGTAAAACTTTTTAGGGTAGTGGGTTATTTTGAAACCTTGTTTTTGAAGCTATTGTCATATTTTACTAAGCTGAAAATCTGTTGTAACTAAAATAAAAGCAGAAAAGAATAAATAAAAGGAAAAGAACAAATCAAAAAAAGGTAAAAAGAAATTAAGCCCCCCCTCGCTGGGCCTCGGCCCGGCTGTACCAGACCAACCCGGGCCAGCCAGCCGCCCTTACTAACCCCCCTCACCCGTGACCTAGCAGGCCCTCACCTGATCCCACTCCCTTTATGCCGCGCCACCCAGGCGCTCGCCTCTGCCCATGAGTCCTCGAGGAAGGCTCCTCGTGCCCGCGACCATGCCCGTGCCCCAGGCGCTCCTCGTGGGCCTCCTCCGCCGCCATATCTCGGCTCGCCTCCCTCTCGCTCCTCTTTCTGGCGTCCCGGATCGGAAAAGGCAGCAAACAGCAGCCCGCCCTTGCTAGGCTTGGCCCGACCTTGCCGCCTTGCCCAGAAGTCACCCGCCTCCCACAGCGCGGCGTCCGGAGTGCTCCATCGTGACTTTGCCTCCTCCGCCGGACCTCCTCGTCCTCCTCCCGAGTCGCTCCGCGCACCATTGCCAAGTCCTACAAACCCGATGTGGCGCTTGCGCTTCCCCTCTCTCCCTCTCGCGCGACCTTCCCTGCGCGCTTTTACAGCACCAGCGCGATGCCCTTCGCGATGGCAGCGTCGACACCGCCGCTTGACCCGCCACGCACGAAACTTCATACCGCCTCCCAGTGTGGCCTCCCCTTGCCTTTTTGCGTCGTCGCTTCATGGTGGCCTCGCCAGATCCTGCTGCTGCGCTACAGTGCTCACAGCAGCGGCGTGTGGCGTCGTGCGTGGCCCCCTCTCGGGCTCGTGCCCGTTTGGCATGCCCTTGCGCCAAGCGTCGCCCGCTAAGCCCCGATGGAGCCTTGTCAGAGCCCCATACCTGATTAAAAATGAAAATAAAAAATAAAATAAAATAAAAATAATAAAAAAAATAGTTAATTAATTAATTAACTAAATTAATTAAGTTAACTAATCCTACTTAATTAATCTAATTAACACATTAGTCTAACTAAGCAGTGGTTAACCTAAACCCTAATCAACCTAACAGTATGAGGTGGGTCCCCTTGGACCCACGTCAGATTGACAGTCGCAGTCGGCGTTGACTGCTGGCGTCATCTTGACATCGGCAAACACTATGCGGATAATGTTAATTTAATTAATAATTAATAAATAAAAAATGATTAAATCCTTTTAAAATCAATATAAAATAAACCGTAGCTCGGATGGAAAAACTTTGTACATGAAAGTTGCTCGAGCAGCGAGGCGAATCGAACCACGCAGCCGTTCGTCATACGCGTCCCTAGCGCCGAACACGCAACTTTCCCCTCCGGTTCCGCAGGTCGAAAACAGAGGGGATACCTTCCGGATGTTTCCCCCTCACGTATCGCCTATCCTACGTTAGGTCACCCCTAACTGCGTATTGTCGCGTCTTGCTTTTGTTACATTTGATTGCTCTGTTATTCTTGTGTTTCCCCCTCTGTTACTCCTTCCGGTAACTCAGGGGCCGTCTTGATGCCTTGTAATTGACCTACGTCTGTGACCCCTCTCTCTTGCGAACAACAGGCAAGCCCCCTTTGATCACGATATCGCCTATTCTCCTCTATCTGCTTGCATTAGTAGTAGTAGCATATTCTGCTTTCAGTTGATCCTATTCGATGCATAGCATTGTTGCTACATCATTGATACCTTACGCAATCCTAAATGCTTAGTATAGGGTGCTAGTTTATCATCATTGGCCCTATTCTTGTCGATCGCCTTGCTATACTATCGGGCGTGATCACTGGGAGGTGATCAGGTATATACTATCATACATACATACTACAGATTGGTGACTAAAAGTGGTCGGCTCGAGGTACCAAGTGATTACGATGAGAAATTTGAAAGACGGTGGCTCCATCCCGTGAGAGGTGGGCACAGGTTCCCAGCCCCCATTTGTTACTTTATAGCGGAGGCTGACAGGGCAGAGTTGAGACCACCTAGGAGGCAGGTGGGCTGGCCTGTTCGAGTTGCGATACTGCAGCTTAGCGAGATCTTGGTATTTGATCTGAGTCGGCCATTTGGTCTATCGCACTAACCATCTCGTGGGAGTAGTTATGGGTATCCGGCGTCGTGGTATCGGCGAAACCTTCTTGGCGTCGAGGAGGCGGCGCGCCGGATTGGACTGCGTTAACGCCTTCGCTGTAATGGGTTGCTAGAGTGCATTCGGCCGCCCTCGCAACATCTTGAGGTGTGCTTTCGAGCGATGGGCGGACCCTAACGCTTAGGTTTAGAACCGTGTTTGACCTCTCGGTTGTGCCTAGGTGGGGCTACGTGTTGATCTTCGAGGCGGGCATGACCAGGAAAGTGTGTCCGGCCAAATGGGATCAAGCGTGTTGGGTTATGTGGTGCACCCTGCGGTGAGTTAATCTATTGAATAGCAGTGTCCCTCGGTAAAAGGGCGACCGGAGTTGTACCTCGACCTTATGACAACTAGAACCGGATGTAATAAAACACACCCTTCCAAGTTCCACGACAACAACCCGGTGATCGCTCTCTAACAGAGCGGCGAGGAGGATCGCCGGTGAGATATCTTATCGATGCTACTTGGAGATGCTACTTGGAGATGCTATTTGGAGGACTTCAAGCTACTCTCCTACATCTCTGCGAGGCGGGCTGCGAGCGTAGTCTTGACGAGTTAGCTATCCCCTCTTATTACGGCATTCGCGAGTTGGTCCTTGATATGGCCTTTACACATATACACATGCATATGGTGTAGCTCCTTGCAGTACTTTGGATGAGTACTCACGGTTTTTCTCCCCTTTTCCCCCATTCCTCTCTTTACGGTTGTGCTGACAGATGTTGACCAGGGCAGGCGTGGCGTCGGCGGCGGCTACTACTACGGAGGTGCCTACTACTACGTCAGGCTGGCGGCAGCGACCGGGGAGTAGTTTGGAGGAGCCAGGCGGGAGGCACGCCTCTTCGATCTGTATCGGTTTGTGCTAGCCTTCTTAAGGCAAACTTGTTTAACTTATATACGTACTTTCGGATATTGTTGCTTCCATGACTCGTCTATGATCGAGCACTTGTCGAGCCCTCGAGGCCACGGCTTATGATGCTTGTATGACTTATTTATGTTTTTAGAGTTGTGTTGTGATATCTTCCGTGAGTCCACGTCTTGATCGTTACCGTTTGCGTGCATGATTAGTGTCTGATTGAATCGAAGCGTCTGAAGATTATATCGAGCCCATTTGCTGTAGAATCCCCTTTCCAACTCCTTGGCGAAGTTGAGTCTAGTCTTTAAAAAAACATATTTACTAACTTGTTGTGTGGCTTACGGGCCCACATCACCATTAGGTGGTATTAGGATCTTTTACTCCTCGTCTATACTCTGGGACTCCTATCTCTCTTCTATTCGGGATAAATGAATTTTGCTAAATCTAACATTAGGATCTCGTTATCACTTTCACCGGAGAGCACCTTATGATCGATGATCGTCATTTGCACCGAAGACCACGAAGATACTCTCATTTGTGCTTAGAGAACTTGTGGTCATCGCCTTTGTAATTCATTGCCACCAATATATCCCTATGGATATCTGCATGCACTTGTCATTCTCATGATCATTCCTCGTCACTCTTGGTGTTACAAGAGGCCTCGAAATATTCTCCGTTGTCTAGAAAATCCTTCAAGTTTCTTGTCTTGCAGTTTTATTTCATAGAAAACCCTTATGGTTATTTCCTCACATTTATAGGATCCGTTCTTCTAAATTGATCATGAGTCTCACAAAAATCTTACGAATACTTTTCGATCTTTCAGCGTCCTCTGCGGCATGTTACTCTTGAAATTCTTACACCTTGCATTATGGTTAATTCCATGTGACTAGTAGTCTTCGTTAACATCCTTGCTTTATCCATTTTGAGCCTATTGATTCAATGTGTGCGTACCACAGTCATCCGTTATCCTTTCTAAAATTTATCTTTCCAACTCAGGCGTCATTAGGACATGAGTTGGTTCTCAATTCAAACCTTTATTGATTTCGAGGCGGTGTTTTCAACTTATCCAACCTTGATCGAGGCGTCGCTTTTGATCCTTCCCTTTTAAACCATAATTTCTTTTTGTTTAAGCATCAGACTAATCGGGTAATTCTTGAATTTGATGCCTCGGCATTCTTTCTTCCTCACGAGTGAGTCACCGATACTCATCAGCTCCGTTGTGGATCTTGGATCCATTGTTGGATGGTATCCGCGGTTGTCCTTCATATTCAACCACCTTATGAGTTCTTCCCGATACATAATGCCTTTGGTAAATTGTATCCTCTGTTTGTGAACCATGCTCTACTTTGGTGGTGAAACTACTTTGAAAATTGTGGTATATGTTACTAAGATGCGATGGGTTGAACCTATACCTTCCCTAATCCGTGAAAACCGAAAGTTTTCACAAGTCATACTCTTCGTTGTCTCACCAAATGAAATTCCAACACTGATTTTATCAAAGCGAGGTGAATGAAATGATATGCATTGAAAGAAGTGGGAGTCGACCTTGAACTTGTGTTCATGCCCATGAAAATGATGAACCGTCTGGAAGCTTCTTGCAAAATGATTATCCAGCTATCGATTCTTTGAAATTCTTGAATTGATTACTTACGATTATGGTTCCGACCATTTGTCCTTATTCAATATATTTGGAATAAATCGATTCGAGCCTCGTCAATTTTGACAAGGTTAAGCATCTCTGTCATAGGTCGATGACCTAGTTCAACCTCGTGTTCTACCTTCAACTTTTACCCTCTAATATCTCGAGGATATCATGCCTTTGCACTACACCTTTTGAACTTTTGGTGAAGTAATACCTTTGCTTGTCGTAATCACTCTCTGGGTTCTAGGTTTGCCGTCAACGAGGGACAGTTTAGTAAATCAAATCTGCTCTAAAATTCAACATCCTAGTAGATATTCTTTGAAATTTTAAACTCAAGATGGTTTATTCTAGACTATCGGTACATCCTTGTCTATCTTCTTGTACTACCTCGTCCTTCTTTGGTGCATGAATTCTTGATTGAGCACAACTTCACGCGAGCTTCCGACATCTGGTTGCTTGTTGATAAAGCAAATTTGATTTGAGCTTGCATCTTATATATTGATCCTATAACTTGCCGCCGTCATTCCCTTGCTTGTTGCGTTGTCGTTTGATTGCATCCTTGAAACCCTCCGACAAATGTGGCCGGATCACCTTGACACTTTGACTACATATGAGATGTCAAGCTGTGTTCGTGATGAAAATACCCTCCTTGCCCTCGATGATTTTTAATATCATCGACAACACCTGACTTCCTTTCGCCATAAACTTGTCCACATTATAATTGCAACTTGCTCTCTAGGTAGTGTTGTGTTACGCCTTGAAGTATTAATGTCTTTTATGTCGAGAATGTTGTGAATTGCTCGCCTCTTAGAAAATTCTCGTATGATGATACTACGCCATCACCATTCTTCCTTGGTCCCGTGTTGTTTTCCAGGGATACCAATATGCTAAAAGATGCTACTTGAGTTACGCACTTCTAGCAACCCTATTGCTATGAAGTTAATGACCAACAGTTTGTTGTTAGGCTGTTGGTTATTGAATAATCCCTCTAACATTGATCTTCTTTGGTCATATTTGGGCACACCTTTCAACTAATGATTAATGGTGTATGTTCTCCTCGAGCATACAACATTATATCATTGAATTGATAAGTGTCGTCTTCTTATTCACATTATTGTAAATCCTCCGTTTGGAACTCTCGATGAATGTATTTGAGCCCATCGGTCTCCTCCTCATCCTCTCCTTGGTTTAATGATGAACTATTGTTTGGGGACCCACTCCATAGTTCATTTCCGAGAATCTTGCCATGTCATTTCCGATTTGTGTTGCACCTTTTCTTCTCGAACATCCACGAGTCGAGTTATCATTGATACCAATCGGATCTGAATCTCGGTGAGATATGATGGTTGGGACAACTTTCGATAGTTAAAATGTTGGTCCTGTTGACGGTAATATGATGTCATGCCACACCTGGCGGAGGACCCATCATTATATTTTCTTAAAGGATAACTATTCTGGGAGGAAATTGTAAGACTTATTCTATAAGTTATACGATGGATCATTTGTGTATCAAAGTGCGGCCCTTGATTGAAACACCATATCATTGCTACCTCGAAGCATGGCTATGATACCATCAACAAGAACAATGGGCGTGATGCTAAATGTTTCTTGATTGATTATCCAACACATTGCTGTGGGTAACATCTTGATTAATCCTCGCCTCTTTATACGAGCGTTTGGGTACTTGCCTTCTACGTATGCCATGTTCTTCCTCTCCATGAAGGATATACCCCTAATAATTGTGTGTAATCACAATTTTCCTTTCCATTGTTTGTTTAACCTTTCTTTGATCTACATATAATCTAAGCGTAATAAATCTACCTTATGTAAACTCGTTGTACAACTCTGTCGAGCCGTTCTATTATTTGTACTTGCGGTGGGCGAAAATTTTGCCCTACGGTCGCCTCGTTTCAGCGGCGGGAAAATAATTCTCTTCGTCCCTCGCCCTTGGTATCGATGTTGTTCTTGAGCATAACGGACATGCTACTCTCGACATGCCTTGCTATCATGATCGTGCAAGCGTCACGCCCTTCCTCTGTTAATCCACATGGTGGGCCCACCACCTGATTTCACGGATCGAAACGACTCTCTGTACACCCCTGTTCCCAAAGTTATTCCTCGTGGCGTGGCCTCGTCGTAATTCATAAACCACTTTCAGAGATCATCAGTGCGGAATCGAACACGATACTTATTCATTGCTTTGAACCCCTTTCACGCCTGTTTGGGCATCAAGCGATTATCGCCGCTTGGAACTTAACATGATACCTTCTTACCTTGCTCTCAATATTTTCTTAAGTTTAAATTTGAGAGTTACTTCCTCATCTTCCTCGATGTTATCGACCGGTAGTCGACCTTGTAGAGGTTCGTACTCAGGAATACCCTCTTTATTCTTTCCGTGAAGTGCGATGGAGTTCTGAAGAAAGGGCGCCTACTTCATCATGATGACCTAAGCAGAAATAAAGACATCAATATATTGGACGGCCTCTTGACAAGAGAGCAAGCGGGATAGAAGACCCGCTGATTAGTTACCAAACACCCCCTTTCACTACCAAATCTGGGGCAGATTTCTTGTAATCGAAGAATTGTAACGCCTGGGATAATTAAGCTGATAAACCACTTTATTAATGATGCCCGTCAAGTGATTCTGTTGTTAGCCTCACGACGAATCATTCCATTCAAATAAGAAAATTCAAAATCGAGGCAAACAACAAAGTTTTCAAACTTTAAAACTAAAATGGGTAGTGCCAAGTAATGCAAAGGTAATTGTGGTGAGAAACCCCACTTTTATAAAATGTTTTAATACTCTAAAATGATTAAACGGTAGTTGAAATGATTGAATAAGTGCCTTTGATATTTTATAAAATGATAAACTATTTTAATTTGAAATTAAAACTTTTTAGGGTAGTGGGTTATTTTGAAACCTTTTTTTTGAAGCTATTGTCATATTTTACTAAAGCGAAAATGCAGTTGTAACTAAAATAAAACAGAAAGAATAAATAAAAGGAAAGAACAAATCAAAAAAAAAGGTAAAAAAATTAAGCCCCCCTCGCTGGGCCTCGGCCCGGTTGGCCCTGGACCAACCCGGTGGCCCGCCACCTAACCCCCCTCACCCGTGACCTCTTGAGCCCCTCACCCCGATGGGAGTCCTAGTAGGACTCCCACTAGCGCCCTCTCTGGGGCGGCCTCTCCCTCCCTCCTTTATGTCTGGCCTTGAGGGGGCACCTCTAGACAAAAACTGATCCTTGGATCTCTTAGCGTGTCTGGTGCCCTCCACCATAATCCACCTCGATAATATCGTGGCGGTGCTTGAAAGCCCAAATGCGTAGAACATCATCATCGTACTGCGCCATCGTGCGGCGGAACTCTCCCTCAGCTCAAGGTGGATCGAAGTTGAGGGGCGTCCTTCGGAGTTGAGCGTGTGGGAACTTCGGAGGTGTTGTGCGTTAAGTACCAATCGGTTGGATCGTGAAGCGTCTGACTACATCAAGCGCGTTGTGCTAATGCTTCGCTTTTAGGTCTATGAAGTGCGTGAGCACACTCTTCCCTCGTTGCTATGCATCACCATGATCTGGGTGTGCATAGGAAATTTTAAATTACTTTCCCCATACCACCACCGCACCCCATCTATGTAGGTGTCATGGCCTTCATAATCAACAACCATGACCTCCTCATAACCATACTGAAGGAAATATGCCCTAGAGGCAATAATAAAGTTATTATTTATTTCCTTATTTCATGATAAATATTTATCATTCATGCTAGAATTATATTAACTGGAAACATGATACATGTGAATGAATGCATAGACAAAACAACATGTGTCACTAGTATGCCTCTACTAGACTAGCTTGTTAATCAAGAATGGTTATGTTTCGACCATGAACAAAGAGGTTATTTGATTAACTAGATGCATCATCATTAGAATGATCTGATTGACATGACCCATTCCTTAGCTTAGCACCCGGTCGTTGAGTATGTTGCTACTGCTTTTATCCATGACATATACATGTTCTGTAACTATAAGATTATGCAACTCCCGTTTACCGGAGGAACACTTTGGAGTGCTACCAAGCGTCCTGGCAATAGCTTTGGGTGATTATAAAGGTACTTCGAGGTGTCTCCAAAAGGTGATGTTAGGTTGGTGTGTTTGAGATTAGGTTTGTCACTCTGATTATCGAGAGAGTATCTACAGGCCCTCTCGGTAATGCATCATCAAACCTTGCAAGCACTACAACTAATGAGTTAGTTGCGAGATGATATATTATGGAGCAGTAAAGAGACTTGCGATGCTTGAGATTGAACTAGGTATTGGATCACCGACGATCGAAACTCGGGATAAGTAACTCTGCGATGACAAAGGGAACAACATATGTTGTTATCTTGGTCTGACCAGATAAAGATCTTTATGGAATATGTAAGGAACCAATATGGGCATCAGGTCCCGCTGTTGGTTATTGACCGTGAATAGTTCTGAGTCATGTCTACATTGTTCTCGAACCGTAAATTCCTGCAACAAGGTTTGATGGCGGTTATTATGAGTTTATGTATTTTGATGTGCGAAGAAGTTGAGTCCCAGATGTGATCACGGACATGGCGAGGAGTCTCGAAATGGTGGAGACATAAAGATTGATATATTGGAAGCCTATGTTTGGAGTTGGAATGATTCCGGTGACGAAGAATTCTTACGAATCTGGGGAGGTTCGGAACCCCGGGAGGTAAATGAGCCATAGTGGGCCTTAGTGGAAAGGAGAAGGGCCAGCCCTAGGTGGCGCGCCTCCTTCCCCTAGTCCTACTAGGACTAGGAAGAACTGCGACCCTCTCTCTTCCCCCCTCCAGGAATCCTAGTCCAACTAGGATTGGAGAATCCTACTCCCAGAGGAGTAGGACTCCCTTAGCGCCGCCTCCCTTGGCGGCCAGCCCCCTCCCCAGCTCCTTTATATCTACAGGGGGCAGGGGCACCTAGGACTACACAAGTTAGATCTACGGATCGTTTCCTTAGCAGTGTCTGGTGCCCCCCTCCACCATATTCCACCTCAGTTACTCTGTCGCTTGAAAAGCTAAAGCTGAAAGCCTACTTGTGTGAAACATCAAGACCGTCCTCTCGCCCGTCGTCTTGTGAAACTCTCCCTCGACACTTTCGGCTGGATCAGATCTGAGGGCGTTGCTCGAGCTGTCGTGTGTAAAGAACTTCGGGGCGCCGAATGCTTGGCGCAGGGATCAATCGGATCGAGAGGAAAGCGTCTGACTACTTCCTCTCGTTGTGATCGCTTCCAGCGGGTCTACAAGGGTATGTGGACAACACTCTCCCCTCTCGTTGCTATACATCACCATGATCTTGGGTGTGCGTGGGAAATTTTTTGAAATTACTACGTTCCCCAGCGATTGGCATCCGAGCCTAGGTTTTTTATATGGTTTGATGTTTTGCGAGTAGAACACAAGTGAGTTATGGGCGATACAAGTCATACTACCTACCAGCATGTCATACTTTGGTTCAGCGGTATTGTGAGATGAAGGCGGCCGGACCAGACATTACTGGCAATGCGCCACGAGACTAGTTTCACCTTCACGAGCACTTTCGTTGCTTAAAGGTGGTGGTGGGTGTTATCTCTCTCACTTTAGTTAGAGCGAGTGTGCTTCATGATCCTTGAAGAAGGTTAAAAGCGGAGTCTATTGGCGAAATATCGTTGTGGTTTTGATGCGTGGGTGAGACTGGTTCTTGCTTAAGCCATGTATCCACGTAAAATTTGCAACAACAAAGTGAAGGGCGTCTAACTTGTTTTTGCGAGGGCATGTTAATGATGTGATATGGTCGAGGCGTGATGCTATATTTTGTTGTATGAGATGATCATGTTTTGTAACTTGAAGTTATCGGCGACATGGCGAGGAGCCATATGGTTGTAAGCTTTATTGTATACTGTGCAATGCATACAGCAATGCTTTACTTTATCACTAAGCGGTAGCGATAATAAGTGAAAGCATAAGTTTGGCGAGGCGACAAGCGATGCTATGATGAAGATCAAGGTGTCTGGCTGGTGACGATGGTGATCATGGTGGTGCTTTGCCAAGATGAGAATCATGAAGCACAAGATGATGATGACCATATCATATCACTTATATTGATTTGCATGTGATGTTTATCCTTTTATGCATCTTATCTTGCGTTGATTAGCGGTAGCATTATAAGATGATCTCTCTAAAATTATCAAGAAGTGTTCTCCACAGTATGCACTGTTTGCCAAAGTTAAATCGTGCCCAGACACGCGTGATGATGAAAGGTGTGATAAGCTCTCGATCCATCTACAACGGGTGCAAGCCGGTTTTTGCACCTGTGAATACTCGGGTTAAACTTGGCAGAGCCTGTATGCATATGCAGATATGGCCTCTCGGACCACGAGACGAAAGGTCGGCGTGAATCATATAATGAATATGATCAACATAAGATGTTCACCATTGAAAACTACTCCATTTCACGTGATGATGGGTTATGGTTTAGATTGATTTGGATCACGTGATCACTTGGATGACTAGAGATGTCTTTCTAAGTGGGAGTTCTTAAATAATATGATTAATTGAACTTAAATTTATCATGAACTTAGTACTGATAATATCTTGCTTGTTTATGTTTGATTGTAGATAGATGGCTCGTCAAGTCTGTTGTTCGTTGAATTTTAATGCGTTCCTTGAGAAGCAAAGTTGAAGATGATGGTAGCAATTACACGAATTGGAGTCCGTAACGAGGATCATCCTCATTGCTGCCGCAAGAAGAGTTTAAATCCTGGATGCGCACGCTAGGTATTGCAGACTGATGCTGATCTGGCCAGCGGCGTTAAGAGCGTGCTGGCGGAGCAAAGGCGATGACTACTCTATAGTTCGAGTGTGCCGTAGCTACGGCTTAGAGCCAAGGGACTTCAGCGACGTTTTGAGCGTCATGGAGCATATGAAGATGTTCGAGGAGTTGAAGTTGATATTCATCAGAATGCCGGATTGAGAGATGTGAAGTCTCCAATAAGTTCTATAGCTGCAAGATGGAGGAGAATAGTTACATTAGTGAACATATACTCGAGAATGTCTCAAAGTACTACAATCACTTGACACAATTGGGAGTTAATCTTCCGGATGATTGTGTCATTGTGAGAATATTCAATCCTGCCACCAAGCTACAAAACCCGTGATGAACTATAATATGCAAGGGTTAGTAAAAGACTATGCACGAGCTCTACATGATACTAAAGAGCTGCGGAGGTAGAAATCAGAAAGAGGAGCATCAAGTGTTGATGGTCGATAAGACCACTAGTTTTCAAGAAGAAGGCAAAGGGAAGAAGAAGAAGAACTTCAAGAAGAGCAGCAAAGCAAGATTCTTTGCTGGGAGAAAAACCCAAAGTCACGGACCTAAGCACTGCCAGAGTGCTTCTCTTTGCCAGCAGTGCTAGTCCTTGGAAGCGGAGCCCTTCAATTTGGCGGATAAGAAGGATGGCAAGGTGAACAAAAGGTATATGTGATATACATGTTATTGATGTGTACCTTACTAGAGCTACTTGATAACTTTTTGGTATTATTTAATCTTGGATTACATGTTAATATTTGCAATTTCGAAGCGAGGACTTCTGATTAGCGAACAACTTGGCAAGGGCGAGGAATTGACGATGGCCGTGGGAAATGGTTCCAAAATCGATGTGATCATGATGACGCGCCTTCTCTACATCTACCTTGAGATTAGTTTTAGACCTAAATAATTGTTATTTGGTTACTACGTTGAGCATGAACATTATATCACGGATCTTGTTTGATCTTGAGGCGGTTATTCATTAAATCAGGAGAATAATGGTTGTTCTATTTATATGAGTAATATCTTTTATAGTCATGCACCCTTGAGGTCTGGCTATTTTGATGAATCTTGATAGTAGTGATACACATATTCATAATGTTGAAACCAAAAGATCTTGAGTTGATAATGATGGTACAACTTATTTGCAGCCTTGCCGTTTAGGTCATATCGGTTATAAAGCGCATGAAGAAACTCCATCTGAGATGGACTTTTGGAGTCACTTGATTATGAATCATTTGGCACTGCGAACCGGTGCCTCATAGGCAAGATGACTAGAACCTGCCGTTCTCCGGTACTATGGAGAACAACAGATTTATTGGAAATCATACACTCTGAGATATGTGGTCCGATGAATGTTGAGGCTCGTGAGCGGATATTATTTCTCTCCTTCACGGATGACAAGCGGATATGGGTATATCTGCTTAATGAAACATAAGTGAAACATTTGAAAAGTTCAAGAATTTGAGTGAAGTTGAAAATCATCGTAACAAGAAAATTAAGTTTCTCTGATCTGATCGTGGAGGTGAATATTTGAGTTCTGAGTTTGGTCTACATTTGAAACAATGCTGAATAGTTTATGACTCCATACCGGAACACTACAGCGTAATGGTGTGTCGAGCGTCGTGTCGTACTTTACTAGATATGAGTGCGATCTATGATGTCTCTTACGATTTACGCTATCGTTTTGGGGTTATGCTCTAGATGACGGCGCATTCACAGCGAATAGAACACCGTCGAAATCCGTTGAGCGACACTTATGAACTATGGTTTGAAGCCAAAGTTGTCGTTTCTTAAAGTTTGGGGATGCGATGCTTATGTG
Organism: Aegilops speltoides; assembly: GCA_021437245.1. NCBI lineage: Eukaryota > Viridiplantae > Streptophyta > Magnoliopsida > Poales > Poaceae > Aegilops > Aegilops speltoides. The sequence goes on from JAHHZJ010003344.1 coordinate 24,793, forward strand.
AAAAAGCTTCAACGATAGCTGAACCCAAATCGAATGTGTCTTCATAGGATACCCAAAAGCAGTTGGGTACACCTTCTATCACGATCGAAGGCAAGACATTCGTTGCTAAGAATGGATCCTTTCTAGAAGGAGTTTACTCCGAAAAGAAGTGAGTGGGAGGAAAGTGGAACTTGATGAGGTAATAGTACCTTCTCCCTTACTTGAAAGTAGTTAATCGCGACGGTTTACGAGACACCTACCCAAGTAGTGAGGAAGTTGATGATGTTGATCATGAAACTTGAGATCAATTCTTCTGGAACCTCGTAGATCGACAGTAAGATCCGCGCAGTGATGCGGTAATCCTGTTACGAAATCATGCTACTAGATCATGATGAACTTGAACTATGAAGAAGCGATGGTGAGCCCAGATTCATAAAATGGCTTGAGGCCATGAAATCGAGATGGGATCCATGTATGAAAACAAAGTATGGACTTTGGTTGACTTGCCGGGTAGGCAAGCAATAGAAAACAAGTGGATCTTCAAGAAGAAGGCGGCCGGTAATATTCTGTCTATAAAGCTCGACTTATGCATAAAGGTTTCGACAAGTTCAAGGGATTGACTACGATGAGACCTTCTCACCCGTGGCGATGCTTAATCCGTCCGAATCATGTTAGCAATTGCATTTTATGATTATGAAATTTGGCAAATGGATGTAAAGCTGCATTCTGAATGGATTTACGGAAGAAGAGTTGTATATGATGCAACGAGAAGGTTTTATCGATCAAAGGCTAACAAAGTGTGCAAGCTCCGGCGATCCATCTATGGACTGGTGCAAGCATCTCGGAGTTGGAATAAGCGCTTTGATAGTGTGATCAAAGCATTTGGGTTTATCTGAGACTTTTGGAGCTTTGTATTTACAAGAGTGAGTGGGAGCTACTGTAGCATTTACGATATTATATGAATGACATATTGCTGATCGGAAATGATATAGAATTCTGGATAGCATAAAGGGATACACGAAAGGACTAAGGACATGTTTCTAAGTATATGGAGGTGACAAGGCTCATAAATAGCAGTTCGTTGATGCAAGCTTTGACGCACTGATCGACGATTCTAAATCGCGGGGCGGATACGTATTTACACTAAGCGGAGGAAGTGACCGATTAGTGGAGTTTCAAACAAAGCGTCGTAGCGAGGATCTACATGTGAGCGGGTACAAACAGGCGACTAATGAAGATGCGGATGAAGGGTTCATATCGATCTAGGTGTCATACCTAGTGCATGGTCGATGAAAGAAAATCTTACGGACAATCTTGGAGCAATTGCCTTAGCAAGGAATCTAGATTTCTGAGGACCAAACACATCAAGAGGCCTTCAATTCCATCGGGACTTAGTCGGTGGGAGACATAGAATTTGCAAGATACATACGGATCTAAATGTTGCAGACCGTTGACTAAGCCTCTTCCACAGCAAAACATGATCAGCACCAAGACTCCATGGGTGTTAGAATCATTACCATGTAATCTAGATTATTGACTCTAGTGCAAGTGGGAGGCGGAAAATATGCCCTAGAGGCAATAATAAAGTTATTATTTATTTCCTTATTTCATGATAAATGTTTATCATTCATGCTAAATTGTATTAACAGGAAACATGATACATGTGAATGCATAGACAAAACATGTCACTAGTATGCCTCTACTAGACTAGCTTGTTAATCAAGATGGTTATGTTTCGACCATGAACAAAAGTTGTTATTTGATTAACGAGGTCATCATTAGTAGAATGATCGATTGACATGACCCATTCCTTAGCACGCTACGATCGTTTGGTATGTTGCTCTTTGCTTTTATCCATAGCATATACATGTTCACTAACTGAATTATGCAACTCCCGTTTGGGAGGAACACTTTGGGTGCTACCAAAGCGTCTGGCGTATTTGGTGATTATAAAGAAGTACTACGGTGTCTCAAAGGTAGATGTTGGGTTGGCGTATTTCAAGATTAGGTTTTGTCACTCTGATTGTCGGAGGTATCTACGGGCCCTCTCGGTAATGCATCACTTAAGCCTTGCAAGCATTGTAACTAATGAGTTAGTTGTGAGATGATGTATTGAGCGAGTAAAGACTTGCGATAGCGAGATTGAACTAGGTATTGGATAAACTGATCGAATCTCGGGATATTATCTGATGACAAAGGCAACGTATGTTGTTATCTTGATCGGCCAGATAAAGATCTTCGTGGAATATGTAGGAACCAATATGGGCATCGGTCCCGCTGTTGTTATTGACCGTGAATAGTTCTAGGTCATGTCTACATTGTTCTCGAACCGTAGAGTCCCTGCCTTAAGGTTTCGATGGCGGTTATTATGAGTTTATGTATTTTGATGTACGAAGAAGTTGAGTCCGGATGTGATCCGCGGACATGGAGGAGTCTCGAAATGGTCGAGACATAAAGATTGATATATTGGAAGCCTATGTTTGGAGTTGGAATGATTCGGGCAGCAGAATTCTGAATGCTGGAGGTTCTGGAACCCCCGGAGGTAAATGGGCCATAGTGGGCCTTAGTGGAAAGGAGAGGGGCTAGCCATGGGTGGCCTGGCCTCCCCTTCCCTAGTCCTACTAGGACTAGGAAGGGGCGAGCCCCCTCTCTCTTTCCCCCCTCAAGGAATCCTAGTCCAACTAGGATTGGGAATCCTACTCCCAGGAGGAGTAGGACTCCTGTGGCGCCTCCTTGGACTGACAGCCCCTCCCTGCTCCTTTATATCTGAGGGCAGGGGGCACCTAGGACACACAAGTTTGATCTACGGATCGTTCCTTAGCCGTGTCGCAGTGCCCCCTCCACCATATTCCACCTCGGTCATGTGGTCCAGCTTAAGTGAAACCTGCAGTGAGAAACATCAAGATCGTCCTGCCCGTCGTCTTGTGCGAAACTCTCCCTCGACACTCGGCTGGATCGAATCTGAGGGCGTTATCGAGCTGTCGTGTGTCAAGAACTGGGCGTCGGTGTGGCCTTGGGATAATTAAGCTCTGAGTAAACCAATTAATGATGCCCACGTCTTGGTGATTCTGTTGTTAGCCTCACGTGAATCATTCCATTCAAATAAGAAAAATTCAAAATCGAGGGCAAACAACAAAGTTTTCAAACTTTAAAACTAAAATGTCCAGGGTAGTGAAGTAATGCAAAGGTAATTGTGGTGAGAAACCCCACTTTTTTAAAATGTTTAATACTCTAAAATGATTAAAAGCAGTGGTTGAAATGATTGAATAAGTGCCTTTGATATTTTATAAAATGATAAACTATTTTAATTTGAGGTAAAACTTTTTAGGGTAGTGGGTTATTTTGAAACCTTGTTTTTGAAGCTATTGTCATATTTTACTAAGCTGAAAATCTGTTGTAACTAAAATAAAAGCAGAAAAGAATAAATAAAAGGAAAAGAACAAATCAAAAAAAGGTAAAAAGAAATTAAGCCCCCCCTCGCTGGGCCTCGGCCCGGCTGTACCAGACCAACCCGGGCCAGCCAGCCGCCCTTACTAACCCCCCTCACCCGTGACCTAGCAGGCCCTCACCTGATCCCACTCCCTTTATGCCGCGCCACCCAGGCGCTCGCCTCTGCCCATGAGTCCTCGAGGAAGGCTCCTCGTGCCCGCGACCATGCCCGTGCCCCAGGCGCTCCTCGTGGGCCTCCTCCGCCGCCATATCTCGGCTCGCCTCCCTCTCGCTCCTCTTTCTGGCGTCCCGGATCGGAAAAGGCAGCAAACAGCAGCCCGCCCTTGCTAGGCTTGGCCCGACCTTGCCGCCTTGCCCAGAAGTCACCCGCCTCCCACAGCGCGGCGTCCGGAGTGCTCCATCGTGACTTTGCCTCCTCCGCCGGACCTCCTCGTCCTCCTCCCGAGTCGCTCCGCGCACCATTGCCAAGTCCTACAAACCCGATGTGGCGCTTGCGCTTCCCCTCTCTCCCTCTCGCGCGACCTTCCCTGCGCGCTTTTACAGCACCAGCGCGATGCCCTTCGCGATGGCAGCGTCGACACCGCCGCTTGACCCGCCACGCACGAAACTTCATACCGCCTCCCAGTGTGGCCTCCCCTTGCCTTTTTGCGTCGTCGCTTCATGGTGGCCTCGCCAGATCCTGCTGCTGCGCTACAGTGCTCACAGCAGCGGCGTGTGGCGTCGTGCGTGGCCCCCTCTCGGGCTCGTGCCCGTTTGGCATGCCCTTGCGCCAAGCGTCGCCCGCTAAGCCCCGATGGAGCCTTGTCAGAGCCCCATACCTGATTAAAAATGAAAATAAAAAATAAAATAAAATAAAAATAATAAAAAAAATAGTTAATTAATTAATTAACTAAATTAATTAAGTTAACTAATCCTACTTAATTAATCTAATTAACACATTAGTCTAACTAAGCAGTGGTTAACCTAAACCCTAATCAACCTAACAGTATGAGGTGGGTCCCCTTGGACCCACGTCAGATTGACAGTCGCAGTCGGCGTTGACTGCTGGCGTCATCTTGACATCGGCAAACACTATGCGGATAATGTTAATTTAATTAATAATTAATAAATAAAAAATGATTAAATCCTTTTAAAATCAATATAAAATAAACCGTAGCTCGGATGGAAAAACTTTGTACATGAAAGTTGCTCGAGCAGCGAGGCGAATCGAACCACGCAGCCGTTCGTCATACGCGTCCCTAGCGCCGAACACGCAACTTTCCCCTCCGGTTCCGCAGGTCGGCGGATAAGAAGGATGGCAAGGTGAACAAAGGTATATGTGATATACATGTTATTGATGTGTACCTTACTAGAGCTCATGATAGCACACGGGTATTTGATCTTGGTTACATTGCTAATATTTGCAACTGAAGCAGGGACTACGGATTAAGCGAACAGCGGCAAGGGCGAGGTGGCGATGCGGCGTGGAAATGGTTCCAAAGTCGATGTGATCGCGGTCGACACGCTACCTCTACATCTACCTTGAGATTAGTTTTAGACCTGAATAATTGTTATTTGGTGCGGCGTTGAGCATGAACATTATATCTGGATCTTGTTTGATGCGAGGCGGTTATTCATTTAAATCGAGAGAATAATGGTTGTTCTATTTATATGAGTAATATCTTTTATGGTAATGCACCCTTGAAGAGTGGTCTATTTTATTGAATCTCGATAGTAGTGATACACATATTCATAATGTTGAAGCCAAAAGATCAGAGTTGATAATGATAGTGCAACTTATTTGTGGCTTGCCGTTTAGGTCATATCGAGATAAAGCGCATGAAGAAACTCCATACTGATGGACTTTTGGAATCACATGATTATGAATCACTTGGTACTTGCGAACCGTGCCTCATGGGCAACATGACTAAAACACCGTTCTCCGGTACAATGGAGAGAGCACCAGATTTGTTGGAAATCATACATACAGATGTATGTGGTCTGGTGAATGTTGAAGCTCGTGGCGGATATCGTTATTTTCTCACCTTCACGAGATGATTTGAGCAGATATGGGTATATCAACTTAATGAAACACAAGTCTGAAACATTTGAAAAGTTCAAAAGAATTTGAGTGAAGTGGAAAATCATCGTAACAAGAAAATAAAGTTTCTCTGATCGATCGTGGAGGAGAATATTTGAGATTCTGATTTGGTTTACATTTGAAACAATGCGGAATAGTTTTGCAACTCCGCCACCGGAACACCACAAAGAAATGGTGTGTCGAGCGTCATGTCGTACTTTACTAGATATGGTGCGATCTATGATGTCTCTTCTTGATTTACCGCTATCGTTACGGGGTTATGCTTTAGAGGCGGCCGCATTCACGTTGAATAGGGCACCATCAAAATCCATTGAGGCGACGCCTTATGAACTGTGGTTTGGCAAGAAACCAAAGTTGTCGTTTCTTAAAGTTTGGGGCTGCGATGCTTATGTGAAGAAACTTCAACCGGATAAGCTCGAACCTAAATCGAGAATGTGTCTTCATAGGATACCCAAAGGAGACCGTTGGGTACACCTTCTATCACAGATCCGAAGGCAAGACATTCGTTGCTAAGAATGGATCCTTTCTAGAGAAGGAGTTTCTCTCGAAAAGAAGTGAGTGGGAGGAAAGTAGAACTTGATGAGGTAAGCGTACCTGCTCCCTTATTGGAAAGTAGTTCATCACGAAATCGGTTCTGTGACACCTACACCAATTAGTGAGGAAGCTAATGATATTGATCATGAAACTTGGATCAAGTTTCTCTTGAACCTCGTAGGTCTACGAGTAAGATCCGCACAGTGATGCGGTAATCCTATTACGGAAGTCATGTTACTTGACCATGATGAACCTACGAACTATGAGGAAGCGATGATGAGCCCGATTCATAAAATGGCTAGAGGCCATGAAATCGAGATGGGATCCATGTATGAGAACAAAGTATGGACTTTGGTTGACTTGCCGATGATCGGCAAGCCATTGAGAATAAATGGATCTTTAAAAAGAAATCCACGCTGATGGTAATGTAGCGTCTATAAAGCTCGACTTGTTGCGAAAGGTTTCGACAAGTTCAAGGGGTTGACTCGATGAGACTTTCTCACCGTGGCGATGCTTAAGTCTGTCCGAATCATGTTAGCTATTGCTGCATTTTATGATTATAAAATTTGGCAAATGGATGTCAAAACTACATTCTTGAATGGATTTCTGGAAGAAGAGTTGTATATGATGCAGCCAGAAGGTTTTGTTGATCCAAAATGTGCTAACAAAGTGTGCAAGCTCCAGCGATCAATTTATGGACTGGTGCAAGCATCTCGGAGTTGGAATAAACGCTTTGACAGTGTGATCAAAGCAAATGGTTTTATACAGACTTTTGGAGAAGCCTGTATTTACAAGAAAGTGAGTGGGAGCTCAGAGCATTTCGATATTATATGTAGATGACATATTATTAATTGGAAATGATATAGAATTTCTGGATAGCATAAAGGGATACTTGAATAAAAGTTTTTCAATGAAAGACCTCGGTGAAGCTGCTTACATATTGGGCATCAAGATTTATAGAGATAGATCAAGACGCTTAATAGGACTTTCACGAAGCACATACCTTGATAAAATTTTGAAGAAGTTCAAAATGGATCAGGCTAAGAAAGGGTTCTTGCCCGTACTACAAGGTGTGAAGTTGAGTCAGACTCAATGCCCGACCACAACAGAAGATAGAGAGAAAATGAAAGATGTTCCCTATGCTTCACCATAGGCTCTATCATGTATGCAATCTTTGTGTACCAGACGACGTATGCTTAGCAATAAGCTTGGCGGGAAGGTACCAAAGTAATCGAGTGGATCTTTGGACAGCGGTCAAGAACATCTGAAATACGAGAAAAGGACTAAGGATATGTTTCTCGTATATGGAGGTGACAAAGAGCTAGTCATAAATGGTTACGTCGATGCAAGCTTTGACATTGATCAGGACGATTCTAAATCGCAAACCGGATCGTGTTTTTATTAAGCGGTGGGCTGTAAGTTGGTGCAGTTCTAAACAAAGCGTCGTGGCGGGATCTACATGTGAAGCGGAGTACATAGCTGCCGGAAGCAGCAAATGAAGGATTACGAATGAAGGAGTTCATTTCGATCTAGGTGTCATACCTAGTGCATCGGGACCAATGAAGATCTTACGTGACAATCTTGGTGCAATTGCCTTGGCAAAGGAATCCAGATTTCACAAGAGGACCAAGCACATCAAGAGGCGCTTCAATTCCATCCGGGACCAAGTCCAAGTGGGAGACATAGAAATTTGCAAGATACATACGGATCTGAATGTTGCGGAACCGTTGACTAAGCCTCTCTCACGAGCAAAACATGATCAGCACCAAGACTCCATGGGTGTTAGAATCATTACTATGTAATCTAGATTATTGACTCTAGTGCAAGTGGGAGGCTGAGGAAATATGCCCTAGAGGCAATAATAAAGTTATTATTTATTTCCTCATATCATGATAAATGTTTATTATTCATGCTACAATTGTATTAACCGGAAACATAATACATGTGTGAATACATAGACAAACACAACGTCACTAGTATGCCTCTACTTGACTAGCTCATTAATCAAAGATGGTATGTTTCCTAACCATAGACATGTCTTGTCATTTGATTAATGGGATCACATCATTAGGAGAATGATGTGATTGACATGACCCATTCCGTTAGCCTAGCACTTGATCGTTTAGTATATTGCTATTGCTTTCTTCATGACTTATACATGTTCTGTAACTATGAGATTATGCAACTCCGTTTACGGAGGAACACTTTGGGTGCTACCAAGCGCCACAACGTAATCGGGTGATTATAAAGGAGTACTACAGGTGTCTCCAAAGGTACATGTTGGGTTGGCGTATTTCAAGATTAGGTTTTGTCCTCCGATTGTCGGAGAGGTATCTCGGCCCTCTCGGTAATGCACATCACGATAAGCCTTGCAAGCAATGTAGCTAGTGAGTTAGTTACGGAATGATGCATTACATAACGAGTAAAGAGACTTGCCGATAACGAGATTGAACTAGGTATTGGATACCGACGATCGAATCTCGGGCAAGTAACATACCAATGACAAAGGGAACAATGTATGTTGTTATGCGGTTTGACCGATAAAGATCTTCATAGAATATGTAGGAACCAATATGGGCATCCAGGTTCCGCTATTGGTTATTGACCGAGAATAGTTCTAGGTCATGTCTACATAGTTCTCGAACCCATAGGGTCTGCACGCTTAACGTTACGATGACAGTTTCATTATGAGTTTATAAGTATTGATGTACTGAAGTTTGTTAGGAGTCCCGGATGTGATCACGTACATGACGAGGAGTCTCGAAATGGTCGAGACATAAAGATTGATATATTGGAAGCCTATGTTTGGACATCGGAAGTGTTCGGGTGAAATCGGCATTTTAGAGATACAGGGGGTTACGGAACCCTCCGGGGTTATTGGGACTTCATGGGCCATAAGGGAGAAGAGGAGAGAAGGCAAGAGGTGGGCGCCCTCCCTCCTAGTCCGAATAGGACAAGGAGAGGGGGCGGCGCCCCCCTTTCCTTCCCCTCTTCCTCCTCCTTCCCCCTTCTCCTACTCCAACTAGGAAAGAAGGGAGTCTGTCGGTGTCAAAACCGGCGGATCTCGGGTAGGGGGTCCCGAACTGTGCGTCTAGGCGGATGGTAACAGGAGACAAGGGACACGATGTTTTTACCCAGGTTCGGGCCCTCTCGATGGAGGTAAAACCCTACTCCTGCTTGATTGATATTGATGATATGGGTAGTACAAGAGTGGATCTACCACGAGATCAAGGAGGCTAAACCCTAGAAGCTAGCCTATGGTATGATTGTTGTAATGGTTGTTGTCCTACGGACTAAAACCCTCCGGTTTATATAGACACCGGGGAGGGCTATGGTTACACAGAGTCGGTTACAATGGTAGGAGATCTACATATCCGTATTGCCAAGCTTGCCTTCCACACCAAGGAAAGTCCATCCGGACACGGGATGAAGTCTTCAATCTTGTATCTTCATAGTCTTGGAGTCCGGCTGACGATGATAGTCCGGCTGTCCGGACACCCCCTAGTCCAGGACTCCCTCAGTAGCCCCCGAACCAGGCTTCAATGACGATAAGTCCAGCGCTTGTATAGTCTTCGACGTTGCAAGGCAGGTTCTCCTTTAAGTTCCATGTACCTGCCGAATAGTGTCTGGCTATTTTGTAAACATTGCGCTCCTTGGCTTCCACGCCCAATAATGGCCTTCTTCCACGCGTCGCCACGAATCAAAAGCCGGGGTATCTTTTGTGTTTTACCCCTAGCTGCGCAAATAGTCCGCCTATAAGAGGCAAGAATCGAGATCCAAATCACACCATCTTCCTTCTCGCAGTACTCATTGGAGTGCCTCGACCAAAATCCATTCCATCATGGACCGTCGGCGGCTCCTCCTCTCGCGCTCCAAGCCCTCTGCCGGGAGATTGGAGGAGATGTTACATCCCTCACAGCGAGCTGGTGACGCTCCAAGCGGAGGATATCTCCTCCGGCCTTCATGGTCCCGGTTCGAGGCGGGCTGGCCACCTACAAAGGTGGGAAGCAAGCGGAGGCTGCCCCAATTCCCAACAAAGGGAGTGGGTATGCTTCATCCCCTATCGATAAGGGGCTCGGTTTCCTATACATCCGTTCCTCCGCGGGCTCTGAGTTCTCGGACTCGGCTCCATCACCTCACGCCCACCTCTATTCGCATATCACGGGTTATGTAGCTCTTTGTGAGCTATTTACGGGCATCGAGCCCCATTTTGCACCTGTGGAAGAGGTTATTTTGCCTCGTACCCCGCTCTCACGAGGGGTCCCTATATCAAGTTGGCGGTGCCGAAATATGGCGCATCGCCGGGACCGGATATCCATCCGGAACCCCTAAGAAGGCGTCCGAAGATTGGCCTTCAGAATGGTTTTATGTAGAAGACGCGCCGCTGCCGGACCCTGTTCGGATCGGCCTCCGGAGTTGATAATGCTCCTCTGAAGAAGCGCTGAGCTGGCGCCACGAAGCCCAATTTGGAGGAAGACAAGAGCGTCCATTATTTGATGGGCGGATAAGGTTCTTGGCCCATTCGGATTGACCATGATTGGAGTCATGGCAACGTGCATTATCTTGGGGTGCAGCCGCTGCAATCTGAGGCCACCCATGTGGGATTTCAATGGAGAGAATGATGCCACTCGTCATGGCCGCCAAGGGTCGGGATCGGCCGAAGACCTGGTGAAGATTATGTCCGGTCTGTACAAGGGGGAGAAGGAGGACTTCCTCCAAACGAGCCCATTGAATGGGTTCTCCATGAACAACCCTCGAAGCTGGGTAAGCGAATGTTCATTTATCCGACCCACGCTTTCAAAGTTAAGTACCTTACTTTATGGTTTTGACGAAGTCTGCGCGCGGATGTGGAGAGCATTCATAGCCCGGCTCCACGGCCGAGGATTGAGAAGATCCCAAGATCCGGCCTCGAAGAGGACCGGACATAAAGGTGGAGCTAATCGACGGGGTGTTCCACCAACTCAGCATGGATAATGCTCTAGTCGCCATTACGGCCGACTACCCCGGCCTATATCCGGCTTCCCAGGTGATTGTGACCGAAGTCCTGACACCATCATTTCGTCCCCGTGCATATCTGACCGCCGTATATAATGGTGTCTCGCAGGTGGTGCCTTGAGGGCAGGAGGCCGAGGCCACGGCAGCTGGCCAACAAGGGTCAGTTCGGCCCGGCAGGCGGAAGAGGAGCGCGGCGCGGGTCAAAACGTCGCTGCAACGGTATGGCTCACGATTTGTTATTTAGAACAACGTTCCTAGGAAGTGTTTGAATGCTCATGACTTTTGCAGGAGAAAAAGCGCCCGCTGGACTACGGGCGTAGAGGTTGCCAACCCAGCCTCGCGGCTAGGCTCCAACACTCGGCTGGAGGGGGAGGCGGCGCAAAGCGCGGCGGATACTCCTCAACGGAGGATGCCGACAGGTGTCCGCCACCAAGTGCGAGGTGGAGGCGCCATGAACCCACAGCGCCGCCGGACAGTTTTTCGTGACGTGTGCTTCTCCCTGAGGTGTTGAGTGCCTTTAAGGGGGACGCGCACCTCCGTGCTGCTCAAGATGGTTTGACGAGCCACGGAGCGGTATGTAAAAGACATACTGGTAAGAGATTTTAATAGTTGTATATGCCGGTAGCTCCCGAGACTTAAAGTAGTTATATTAACTGATTTAAGGATCATTTGAAATCTTGAGGATCTTCTGAGAGAAGAATACCCGATTGTCTCGGGGCTGCAAGAGTGTAAGGCCCAACTTGAGGCGCGCTTGCTGCCTTGAGGAGGGAATCTGAGGACCCCTCCTGGTAACACATTATTTTAAAAAGATAAGTGGTGTGCGGCGTATGTGCAAGTCTAACAATGACATTGCAGGTGCTGCGGACAGGATCCGGACAAGCAAGAACTACTGCGCCGGTGAAGGCGGCGAGAGGGTCTTGACGAGGTGCAGCGGAAAGGAACAAGCTCCGGGATGCCGCCCAGCTTGGAGAAGAGCTAAAGGTGTTCGGGCGAGCTATGCAGCTCCGTGAAGGAGAATCGGCGGCCGTCGCGGCATCTATAGTAAGTGCTTGAGCGAACTCCTTTGAAAAGAAGAGTTTGGCGAGGAAGTCAATTGACAAAAATATGTCTGTAGGTGTGCTCACAGGTCGCCCTACGGAGGAGATGCCCGTATCAGCGGGTGATCAACTTCCCGAGCTGGTGCAACTGCTCGAACGAGTTCGGCAGGCAATGAGCGGCGTCGTCTAGGCCTTATGGCCGTCCCTCTCCCTACCCGAGGGCCTTGGAGAGCTTGCGAAGAAGCTTCAGGGGCGGCAGCGCTCCGTTTATGGAAGATTTGACTGCCGCCAAGGTGCCGAGGAGGCATGGGCCATGGTGAAGCAGCGGTACAGAAGGCGGATCCCAACCATATGGCGAGATCGGACCTATGGGGCCCGATGGGAAGGAGATCCTGTGAGTTTAGTGTGCGGCCAAGTAGAGTTGGCGCTAAATATTCCCAATGGGGTGTAAATTAGACAGACTGTTAGGCGGGATTGAGGAGGAATACAATCGGTCGATTTGACAATGTATTTTAAAATGACATGTAAAATGCCTTCTAGCGGATTGTAGATCGTTTGTCTTTGCCGACCTTTTAAGCTTCAACCTCGGGACCCTAGAGTCCGGTGTGTCCGAATACCTTCTCGGTTAAGAAACAACCGGGGCATGCATGGAGACAAAGGCGTAGGGGTCATTAGTGCTTTATCAACAAGTGCCCAACTAGTTATGTTATATTACATGGTTAGTAAGAAACATCTTCGGGGAGAATAGTTCCGTTAAGGGTTCCTTTCCCTGGGAGGCATGCCCTAAAGTGCATGTCGGACTGCGAAAAAGCAGGAAAACATCCGGGGCTGATAAATAGATAGGTCAAAAATCATCTTTCAAGTCACCGACCGAAAATTCCCTTAAGAACGCTAGCTTTCGGCTTCACCTAGTCTGAGGTACACATCCGGCTAACCCGGCGGTAACAATCGCAGAGGTGCTCCTTTACCTCCTAGCCAAACAATCGGGAGCGTGAGGGGTAAGCACAGAGCGAGCAACCCAGCTTGGCCAAAACTTAAGTCATATCGATGCATATAATGGTGAATAAAAGGTACATGTGGAAGTTTGACACATGTCTTGGGCATAAAGCCCTTATAAGTAAGCTTACGGTAAAAAGCCCCAAGTATAATAGTGCGGATAGCACATCAAGTGTGTCTTGAACAATGCATAAGTAGGCATTTAACGACTTTTATGAAAAGGGTGTGAGAAAAAAGGGAAACGAAAGACAGCTGAAGTGTAAAAAGTTGGATGGGGGAAGGGGACGAACTCTTAGTCCGGTGCTAGGCGTAGAATCTTCGAAGGCGGGCTACGTTCCATGGGTTCGGCTCGAGTCGTTGTCCGACGCATTTCACAGATGGTACGCTCCGCCGGTCAAGACTTGATCGATAATGAAGGGGCCTTCCCATTTGGGCTTGAGCTTGTCCTTTTTCTTGTCCGGCAGGCGTAGAACTAGTTCGCCAACGTTGTAAGTCTTGGCCCGTACTTCTTTGCTTTGATATCTTGAGCTGCTGCTTGATAGAATGCGGAGCGAGCCTTGGCGGCGTCGCGTTCTTCCTCCAATGCATCAAGCTGTCCTGCCGATCCAGCTCGGCTTCTCTTTCTTCGTACATGCGCTTTTCGAGGTGAGTCATGAATGATGTCGCGAGGCAAAACTTCTAGGGCGTATACCATAAAAATGGTGTGAATCCGTAAAATGCGGTTGGGCGTTGTCCGCAGCCCCAGTCTGGTCGAGCTCCTCTACCGGTCGTGTCGATTTCGTGAGGACCGCACTAGTGCGGGATTGATGCCGCTCATTATGAGACCATTTGCTCGTTCCACTTGACCGTTGGTTTGAGGATGATAGGTGAGCGTAATCGAGCTTAATGCCCATATTTTTGCACCATAATTTAACCTCGTCGGCCGTGAAGTTCGTGCCATTATCGGTAATGATGCTATGGGGACACCGTAACGGTGTACTACCCGGATATGAAGTCTATCACTGGTGGGACTCTGCCGTTTTAGCGGCTTGGCCTCTATCCATTTGGTGAATTTGTCCACCATGACCAATAGGTACCTTTGCTTGTGGGTTCCCCTTTAAGGGGTCCAACCATGTCAAGCCCCCGGACATGACGGCCGGGTAATGGGTATAGTTTTGAGGCGGTGGGTGGCATATGGCTCCGATTAGCAAAGAGGCGACAACCGGCGCATCTTTGGACTAAGTCACGAGCATCTGCCGGGCCGTCGGCCAATAAAATCTATGCGGAATGCCTTTCCTACAAGGGCCCGAGCTGCGGCATGGTGTCCGCCTAGTCCGGCATGAATTTCAGCCAGAAGGTTTCACCCTTCCTCTTTGGAGATACACCTTTGAAGGACTCCGGTTGTGCTTTTCTTATAGAGTTCTCCCTCATGGACCTTGTAGGCTTTAGATCGCCGAACTATGCAGCGAACCTCATTTTGGTCTTCGGGAAGTTCCTGCCTAAGCAAGTAGGCTAGGAATGGCTCTGTCCACGGGGCGATTACTGCCATTATTTCGTGGGCTGAAGGTGTTATTTCATCGGCTGGATCGCCGATTATGTCGAGATGTTACGTAATCGGTTGGTGCGGCTGCTTCCGGTTTGTTATTTCCGGACTCCTCTTCCCATAGTACGGATGGCTTAAAGAGCCGTTCCAGAAAGATTTTTGGAGGGACAGCGTCACGTTTTGCGCCGATGCGTGCCAATACGTCGGCTGCTTGGTTATTATCCCGGGCTACGTGGTGGAATTCAAGTCCTTCAAACCGAGCTGACATTTTGAGGACAACGTTATGATAGGCTGCCATTTTCGGATCCTTGGCGTCAAAGTCTCCATTTACTTGGGATATTGCGAGGTTTGAGTCCCCGCGCTCCTCTAGGTGTTGAATGCCCATGGAGATTGCCATCCGGAGGCAATGTAAGAGGGCCTCATATTCGGCTGTGTTGTTGGAGTCCGTGTACATTATCTGAAGTACGTATTGGACTGTGTCCCCGGTTGGGGACGTCAATATGACGCCAGCCCCCAATCCGGCCAACATTTTGGAGCCGTCGAAATGCATAATCCAATTGGAGTATGCGCCGTACTCTTTAGGGAGTTCGGCTTCAGTCCACTCAGCGACAAAGTCTGCCAAAACTTGCGACTTTATAGCTCGCCGAGGTTTGTAAGTTATATCGAATGGTAAGAGCTCAATGGCCCATTTTGCAATCCTGCCCGTCGCGTCGCGGTTGTTTATAATGTCGTTGAGGGTGCCGGAAGCCATTGTTATCGAACACTCTTGAAAGTAGTGTTGGAGCTTAGGGATGCCATGAACACCGCATACGATATCTTTTGGTAGTGTGGGTAGCGGGACTTGCGGGGAGTTAAGGCGGTGGATCGTAGTACCTGGTTTTGAAGAGAATTTATGCCCATACATCTCTCGTTCGACGGCAGTCTTGTGCTTACAACTTGATGTGTTGCCGCGATGTATCACAACATTGGTTCTCCCAAGTTAGGCGCAGCCAGGACCGGATTTGTTGCCAATATGGCTTTTATTTCTTCGAGTCCGGCAGTGGCAGCATCCGTCCACTCGAAGTGTTTGGTGCGCCTGAGGAGGCGATAGAGGGGCAATGCCTTTTCTCCCAAATGGGAGATAAAGCGGCTTAGAGCCGCCACGCATCCAGTCAATTTTTGTATTTGTTTGAGGTCCTTTGGAATATCCAGCTGTGACAGAGCTCGGATCTTGGCTGGGTTCGCTTCAATTCCTCTACGGATACAATGAAGCCTGGGAGCTTTCCGGCTGATGCGCCAGCGCATTTTTCCGGATTCAGCTTGATGTCATATGCTCGGAGGTTGTCGAATGTGAGCCTCAAATCGTCTACTAAAGTTTCGATGTGTTTGGTTTTGACGACTACGTCGTCTACGTATGCCTCTACTGTTTTGCCGATCTGGGTAGCCAGACATGTCTGAATCATGCGCTGATATGTTGCGCCGGCATTTTTGAGTCCGAAGGGCATCGTGTTGAAGCAAAATGGTCCATATGGAGTAATGAATGCCGTTGCGGCTTGGTCTGCTTCCGCCATCTTGATTTGATGGTAGCCGGAATATGCGTCAAGGAAGCACAATGAATCGTGCCCTGCGGTAGCGTCAATTATCTGGTCGATGCGGGGGAGGGGGAAGGGATCCTTTGAGCAGGCCTTGTTGAGGTCTTTAAAATCGACACATAGGCGCCAGGATTTGTCCTTCTTTGGTACCATTACTAGGTTTGCTAGCCAATCCGGATGTTTGATGTCTCGATGAATCCGGCTTCCAATAGTTTGGCTAGCTCTTCTCCCATTACTGTCTTTTGGGTTGGAAAATCGTCGAAGAGCCTGTTTGGTGGCTTGAATCCTTTTAGGATGTTTAAGGCGTGTTACCTAATCTGCGTGGGATTCCTGGCATGTCTGAAGGGTGCCAGGCAAAGATGTCCCAATTTTCCCGACGGAATTCTCGCAGTGCGGCGTCTACATCAGGGTTCAACTGTGCCCCGATGGAGGCCGTCTTTGTTGGGTCCGTTGGATGGACCTGGAATTTTACTATTTCGTCCGCTGGTTTAAAGGAGGTGGACTTGGATCTCTTATCGAGTATCACATCATCCCTATTCACCGTAGAGCCAAGCGCGGTGAATTCTTCTGCTGCTAGGGCTTCGGATAGTGCCTCCAGGGCTAATGCGGCTGTCTTGTTTTCGGCGCGGAGTGCTATGTCCGGATCACAAACGAGAGTGATTATTCCGCCAGGCCCAGGCATTTTAAGCTTCATGTACCCGTAATGGGGTATGGCTTGAAAAATTGTGAATGCCTCTCGTCCTAATATAGCGTGATATCCGCTATTGAACGGGGCCACTTGGAACGTGACTTCTTGGACTGTAATTGTCCGTGAGCGAACACCACATCGAGTGTGATTTTTCCTGTGCAGCGCGCTTCCCGGCTAGGGATTATTCCTCTGAAGGTTGTGCTGCTTCGCTCAATGCGGCAACAGTCTATTTCCATTTTTTGAAGAGTTTCCTCGTAAATGAGGTTTAGTCCGCTGCCGCCGTCCATGAGTACCTTGGTGAGACGAAAGCCGTCCACTATCGGACTGAGGACCAATGCGGCTGGTGCTCGGGCTGTTTGAAATTTAGGTTCATCGCTGGCGTTGAAGGTGATGGCCATGTCGCTCCATGGATTAGTTGTTGCTACTAGGTAGACTTCGGCGAGGCTGCGGATTGTTTGTTTCCGCATATTATTTGATGAGAAAGTCTCAAAGACTGTTGATACCGTACTGGTATTGTTGGAATGGTTTTCCGGGGCTAGAAGCTCCTCGCCACTTTTGGCCACCTGCCGCAGTATCCAACATGCTCGAAGGCTATGTGTTGGGGTGGCGCCTTCAGATTTGTGAATTTTACTGAGGTGCGCTAAGCCATCCCTCGAAGACGGTTCCGTGCCCTTTATGGGGTTTTTGCTTTTTGGTTTTTGTACCTGGTGCCTGAGTGTAATGCACCCTTTTGTTGCGGACTAGGGTTGTATCCGGGGTCGGATTGTCCCAAAACTAAGTTTCAGTTTTCTGGAAACTCTCCATCGCACAGTACTTTCGTACTATGGACGCCAGGTCGGCGAACCGTGTAATTTCACGACGGCTGACGGCGTTCAAGATTCCCTTGTCCGTGCAATTATTGCAGAAAATTGAAATTGCGTTTTCCTCTCGGCAGTCCTTTATCCTGTCCATGACTAGGAGGAATCTAGCCCAGTAATGATGTACTGTTTCAGTGGGCTCTTGCCGGATTAGAGATAGATCGCATATATGCGGGGGTGGGTGGAATTAAGTCCGAACCCTACCCATCTCGAGGCTCAAGGGCCGAGAAGTTTCCAAATTGGAAGCTAGGATTGCTGGATGTTGTCCAACGAGTCGGTCCGATGCGACTTTAGGTTCAAGTGCTTGATCAAGTCTGTCCCTCTGCGGGAATCCGGCATGGAGGGTTCGGGAGCCGGACATGACTAGTTTTCAATACAGAGAAGAGTCGTCGCGTTGTTCCTCTACCTTCGCAGCGTGGTGGGTGACCTGGGGAGAGTTAATCTCTCTCAGATCGGTTTTAAGCCCAATCTGATTGTAGTCTGTAGTGACTCCCAGGGCGGCGATGCGATCCAAGAGCTCGTTTACGGACGAGAGCTCTATTGGATCCAGCCGCTCGGCGAATTCCGAGCTGACGTGAAGATTGCTTTTGACGACGTGAGAGGTCATTGTCGAAGCGGTGGTAAACAGGCGGTCATGAGAAAACCACCTAGCCGGATAGTTTGGCCGGCGGCCAAGGCTCCTTTGGCGAAGATACCGTCCTTGAAGACGGGAAGAGGCATCCTTCCTATCGGTGACGGCACAGAGGAACTCTCAATGAAAGCACCAATGTCGGTGTCAAAACCGGCGGATCTCGGGTAGGGGGTCCCGAACTGTGCGTCTAGGCGGATGGTAACAGGAGACAAGGGACACGATGTTTTTACCCAGGTTCGGGCCCTCTCGATGAAGATAAAACCCTACTCCTGCTTGATTGATATTGATGATATGGGTAGTACAAGAGTGGATCTACCACCAGATCAAGGAGGCTAAACCCTAGAAGCTAGCCTATGGTATGATTGTTGTAATGGCTGTTGTCCTACGGACTAAAACCCTCTGGTTTATATAGACACCGGGGAGGGCTAGGGTTACACAGAGTCGGTTACAATGGTAGGAGATCTACATATCCGTATTGCCAAGCTTGCCTTCCATGCCAAGGAAAGTCCCATCCGGACACGGGACGAAGTCTTCAATCTTGTATCTTCATAGTCTTGGAGTCCGGCTGACGATGATAGTCCGGCTGTCCGGACACCCCCTAGTCCAGGACTCCCTCAGAGTCCTACTCCCGGTGGGAGTAGGACTCCCCCTTGGCGCGTCCTCCTTGGTCGGCCGCCCCCTCCCCCTGGCTCCTTTATATACGGGGGCAGGTGGGCACCCTAAGACACACAAGTTGATCTATGGATCGTTCCTTAGCCGTGTGCAGTGCCCCCTGCACCATATTCCACCTCGGTCATATCGTCGCGGAGTTTAGGCAAAGCCCTGCGCCGGTAGAACATCACCATCGTCACCACACCGTCATGCTGACGGAACTCATCCCCGATGCTTTGCTGGATTGGAGTCCGGGGATCGTCATCAAGCTGAACGTGGGCTGAACTCGGAGGTGCCGTACGTTCGGTACTTGGATCGGTCGAATCGTGAAGACGTACGACTACATCAACCGCGTTGTCATAACGCTTCCGCTTACGGTCTACGAGGGTACGTGGACAATACTCTCCCCTCTCATTGCTATGCCATCACCATGATCTTGCGTGTGCGTAGGATTTTTTTTGAAATTACTACGTTCCCCAACACATATAGCTCATTGAGCTAATGCTATTCCAAGACTATTATTTCAGGAAAGCTCAATGAATGGCATGGCATGGATGATGAAAGTGGATCCCTCAAAATACTAAGGACAAAGGATTGGCTCAAGCTCAAAAGCTCAAGACTCTTCATTTTATATTTTAGTGATCCAAGATCACATTGAGTCTATAGGAAAAGCCAATACTATCAAGGAGGGATGAGGTGTTGCTTAATGAGCCTATTGCTTCATGTGCTTTGTGATATGCTCCAAAACCCTCAACTACTTTCCCACATCCACAAATGACCTAAACCCAAAGCCAAAATCGGTCACACCGATTCTTCCTATCCAGTGCCACCGATTCCAAAAGTCATAGCCACTGCCACAAACCCTAAGCACATCGGTCTTACCGATAGGGATCTCGGTCTCACCGAGATGGGATTGTAATCTCTCTGTTTCCCATCGTAACGTTTCGGTCTAACCTTAGTGAGCGATCGGTCCCACCGAGATTGCAATGTAAACTCTCTGTTTCCTTTTTGTAACATTTCGGTCTCACCGAAAAGAGCAAATCGGTCCCACCGAGTTTACCTGACCAACTCTCTGGAAAGCTTATTACCAAATCGGTCTCACCGAGTTTGTGTAATCGGTCTTACCGAGATTACGTTATGCCCTAACCCTTACCGAATCGGTCTCACCGAGATGCATGTCAGTCCCACCAAAAATCACTAACGGTCACTAGGTTTACTAAATCGGTCCGACCGAGTTTAACGATTCGGTCCCACCGAGTTTGGTAAATTGTGTGCAACGGTTAAATTTTGTGTGGAGGCTATATATACCCCTCCACCTCCTCTTCATTCGTGGAGAGAGCCATCAGAACGAACCTAAACTTCCAACTTACCATTTCTGAGAGAGAACCACCTACTCATGTGTTGAGGCCAAGATATTCCATTCCTACCATATGAATCTTGATCTCTAGCCTTCCCCAAGTTGCTTTCCACTCAAATCTTCTTTCCACCAGATCCAAATCCTATGAGAGAGAGTTGAGTGTTGGGGAGACTATCATTTGAAGCACAAGAGTAAGGAGTTCATCATCAACGCACCATTTGTTACTTCTTGGAGAGTGGTGTCTCCTAGATTGGCTAGGTGTCACTTGGGAGCCTCCGACAAGATTGTGGAGTTGAACCAAGGAGTTTGTAAGGGCAAGGAGATCGCCTACTTCGTGAAGATCTACCGCTAGTGACGCAAGTCCTTCGTGGGCGATGGCCATGGTGGGATAGACAAGGTTGCTACTTCGTGGACCCTTCGTGGGTGGAGCCCTCCGTGGACTCGCGCAGCCGTTACCCTTCGTGGGTTGAAGTCTCCATCAACGTGGATGTACGATAGCACCACCTATCGGAACCACGCCAAAAACATCCGTGTCTCCAATTGCATTTGAATCCTCCAAACCCTTCCCTTTACTTTCTTGCAAGTTGCATGATTTAATTTCCGCTGCCTATATACTCTTTGCATGCTTGCTTGAATTGTGTGATGATTGGTTGACTTGTCCTAAAGTAGCTAAAATCTGCCAAACTCTAAAATTGGGAAAATGTTAAGTTTTTATTGGTCAAGTAGTCTAATCACCCCCCTCTAGACATACTTCAAGGTCCTACAGCACTCTTCCCCAATATTCTGTCAGCATTCTAAAAGAAGAAACAAGCAGACACATAAAAAGTTTAGCATGTACTAGTATATGAAACTCATTTCGGTGAACCAGTTCATTAGTAAGGTGGACAGGATTAAACTACCAAGCCTTCTATTGCCAAGTACTAGTACATAATAAAAGCATCAAACAAACATATATCTATGTCCTATGGTCACTGCATTGTCTTGCCAAATCAAAGTAGAGACACGGTTCAAATCATATCAGTTCAAGACAAAGCAGCAGTGAAAGAATACAAAGCGTGGGAAACTACACGGCACAACAAGATTTCATATGGGTACCACGGGTCTACATGTACAACAACACTATTGGCTCTGTTGTGATGCTAGTAATGTGCATGATATGAAAGTCAACTGTATACACAATTGAAATTGAAATCAACAGAGCTATTGATAAGAGCAAACCTGTTAAAGAAACATGCATGAACATACCTGCTGTGCCATTGGAGTTTCGATTGGATCCTTCAATTTAAAAATAAGTTCGTAATAGTAAATACAGTGATACAAGAGCGAAGCAATCGTAGTTAAAAAAGGCGTGCCTAAGCGAGCGCTTAAGCGCGCCTAGGCTCTAGGCGTTGGCAAGCGCATTAGCATAACTACGCATAATCAGTGCATAATCTGCGCATAAGCATGCGCTTTGGTCGATAAAGCGCAAAGCGGTGGCAAACGCACAATTAACGCCTAGCGCTTTTTGAACTATGATAGCAATGGAATCTTATTAGAACAGTTGTTCTTCAGGTTTAGGCACTTGTTCTACATGAGCAGAGTCTTGTAAGGCGCAAGAATAAAATACTTAAAAATAGAAAATGAGCTCATAGACATTACCACATTCTTGGTTCGGGACGAAGAGAACAAAGCGTTCCCGATCATCGTCCGATAAATGTGTCTCGGGAGAAGCGTAAGGGAATTTGATGAGTTTCTTTGCGGTGAAATACGTTTTCTTGAGTAATTCGACATCGCCACCAAGCATTCTTGAAGATAGCAGAGGTATTAGCACAGGTTACCTCATCACGAGTTTCCAAATCGGTCCTTCTCTATAGAGAAAAATGGGAAAATTTGTTGTATTATAACCATCATGGAGGTAGGATGTATGGGGACGAAGCAAAGTAATTGCCATGAATAACATTACTTACACATAACTCCGGACAAACACACTGCAATGGCATTTTCCTTCATCTTGATTATAATATTTCCAAGATGGAAAGATACGCTTTTATCGATTTAACAACATCAAATGCGATAGATGCTAAACTACAACTGGCTGGTTGTGCTTCCTCCACAGGAATAGGCGTACTAACTGGTGGAGTTGGGGTTTTCCGTGATAGTCTTGGCCCTTTGGGCCTTTGGAGCTGCCTTACTAACTGCTGTTGTTTGGGAGCTCTGTGGTGGAGATGGTGCTGTGTCAATAGGAACTGGGTTACTATCGGCTGGGGTTGGGGTTAGATTGGGTGAAGCTGGTTCTCTGTCCATCGCAGTAGGGGTACAATCTGCGAGAGTTTGGGTTATGTGTGGTAGGGCTGGTTCTTGTGCATGTACAACTGGGGTGCTATCTCCACCAAGAGGTAGCACTGTTTTATTTGAAGACCGTGTTTTTCTTCCGCTAGATACTGGCATCACCCGCTCCAATTCAAATGGTTGATAAACAGGAAACATAGTTGAATGTACAGACATTGTATGAGAGACAGATGCAATAGATAGTGTGGAAAAAAGAGGGCATGAAATAGTTGACATGTATATTGTTTAACTAAAACGGATAGCATGACATAATTTCACATATATGATGTCTATCTAAACTTGATAGCATAGCATAACATAATTCAAAGATATGATGAATAACTAAACAGGATCGCATGACATAATTCACCTACATGTTATCTAAGTAATCAGGATCGCATCATTTAATTCACATATGTGATTTATATGCTAAACAAAGGGCATTCGATATGATGTCTGAACTAAGAACATGGTGTTGAATATTGTGTATATGATGTCTAAACTATGCAATGCAAGACACCGTATGCATGATATGAGCAGTATAACTGTGCCAAGTTAGAGCATACACCTCATTGGGGGAATAGGACTGGTCATCTGTCTCTGAATCCATCTCTGAGGAGCTATCGGGACCCAACAAGAGATCTGCTTCGACAAGTAGCACTGTCTGCTCTGAAGGCCTTGTTTTCACTCCAGATTTTTCCATCTCCCACCCAAATGGCTGATTCATAGGAAGAGTAGTTTAATGTACAAACATTGTCGACAAATGGAAATGTAATGAAGAAAAGGATGGGCAAGATATCATTCAAATATATGATGCACTGGTTAAACAGGATGGCATTGCACATTTCACATATATTATGGCTGGTTAAAAGACATGAGGCGCATAATTCCCATATATGATATAGAAACTAAATAGGTGGCATTACTGAACATGTCTAAACTAAGCGAGATGACATATATGATGTCAAAAGTAGGCCTTTGCAAGGCAACATATGCATGATATGACTAACATCATCATGCCAAGGTAGAGCAAACACCTTGGGGGTAAATAGGAGTGGTCGGTGGCGTGCAGAACACGCCTCGAACAGATATCTTCCTCTGGATTACAACGGAGAGGGGTGGGAGGGTTTGCCATTGAACCCACCATGGAGCGATGTATGCATGACATTGTATTGCCGCGCAAAACTCTTCTCTTTTTCTCTACATGTTCAGCATGACTGTGTACAATATCTGACATGCATACGAAAAAAATATGGTGAGATTATGTAAGGAGAGCATGCAGAAATTTAGAGTGATGGTAACAACCAGTGGATCGATGTTTTTCCGTTGAACCAAAATAGCCCTAATGGATCGACGTGAATGTATAGTAATAAGTGATGCAACAAGTGTACAACCTATTTGCCGTAGCCGTGTCGACCTCAGCATCATTGGGTTGGTTCTTTGAAGCGATTGAGGCAGAGGTGGCTGTCGGAGGTGTGGAGGAAGATCTCGAGGAATCAGAGGCGGCGTCCAGCGACTTTGCTCTGTTGTGATGGATCGTTACGTCGTTGGAGCAGCTCGGTGAGCCGTAAGACGTCAAGGCTGAAGCAAAGCACAAGGCAGACATCGTCAATCTCCAGTGGGATTCTAATAGCATCTCCAATAGATGATGAAAAATGGATGTAAAATTAACATCACCAAAAACCACTTGACTACAACAGATGAGGTAAAAACTGTTGACTCTGAACTTAATTGTTGAAACTAAAATTAACTGTGGAATCTGAATGCTACTGTCAAAACTGAACGCAATGGTAGCAGAGAGACACTTGACATGTAGTTTAGGGAGGGCCTGCAGTTCATCTTCAACCTGCACACCCCTGAGCCGCCTGCCACCACCGGCCGAACCACCGGCCCCAGCACCGCCTCGCCGCCCCGAAACAACTCGCCACCGCCGCCTCGGCCA
Source organism: Aegilops speltoides (assembly GCA_021437245.1). Lineage (NCBI taxonomy): Eukaryota > Viridiplantae > Streptophyta > Magnoliopsida > Poales > Poaceae > Aegilops > Aegilops speltoides. The sequence continues at coordinate 49,390 of JAHHZJ010003344.1, forward strand.
GCCCTCTAGGCCCCCCCCCCCCCACTGAACCCTAAGATAGATAGTGGGGAACCTCTCTGGCGAGCCCCCGTCCCCGCTGCGGGTGGTTCTTCCTTAACTCTGGTGAGCCCCCCAACCCCTGAAAATCGACTGACCCAAAAGTCGATTCAGTCGACTGAAGTGTGGCTTAATCGAGCAGAGCAAAGAAGACGAAGCGAGGGGGAGAGCAGCAGCAAAGCAGCTGGGCGAAAGAGCGATCGGCGAGAGCGAGCAGCAGAAGCAGCAGAAAGCGAAGCGAAAGCGAGAGCTGGAGTAGCAGCAACCTGACGAAGCGGCGAGAGCTAGAGCAGCAGCAGTAGATCCGGCTGGTATGGACGCTGCCGCTGAAGGGGCCTCACATTGAGGGAGAGCCGCCGTGGAGATGTTGCCCGCGGCGCCGGCTTCAAGGTAGGCGCTCCATATGGGTGCGGGATGGAGCACCGTCGGTGCCGGGAGGTCGAGTTAAGGAGAAGGTGCAGTGCGATGAGTGTACAACCTCTTTGGTGGCGCCGAGTAGGCCTCGGCTTCGTCCGAGGAGTCGGTGAGGATGCTGCGTTTCCGGTGGAGCGGGTTAAGGGGGCGCTGTGGGGATGGAGCAGCCGCGATAGACGAGGCGATCATCGGAGCAGCTCCTTGGAGGTGGAGGACGGGGCGGCTGAACCGGCGGGACGGCGAGATGGACGACGGATCCTCATCCGGGAGGTGGATGAGGGACGTCGAGCTGTTGCGGTGGACGACGTCGTCGGGGAAGAGGCTCCGGCTAGGCAGCGGTGACGTGGCGGACGGAGGAGGGTGGGGTTTCGCGGCTGGAGCGGAGAGGTTATGGCGGCCTGGGATTTCGAATGGCGACAAGGGGGCGATGGGAGGGGGTGAAGCATGACTTAGGGACGCGCTTGTCCAAAATGAAGGGTGTGTTACAAAAGTACCCCCCCACCAATTTGAACTAGCATCCCTTTCGGCTCAGGGTTAGAAGGGGGATTTCGCGTGTCGGGATTTGGCAGCTGGAGGGAGTTTTCGCGCGCGTTGTAATTTCGGGATAGCAAGGCGCGGGTTGTGAAGGCGCCAGTTTTGGGAGCACGATATCTGAATTTTCGGGATATAACAAGACGCGAGTTGAATTTTAGGAACAAGCCTAACGTGTAGTAATATTGTACTTTTTTGACTGCATAGTAATATTGTACTTGTACGTACCAAATCAATTCACACTTCCCTCAACCAGAAAGAAAACGAAAAAAATAAAACTATTCACACCACACAAAGAGAGAGTCTTGCCCCGTTTTACTATACAAATGCTATTCAAAGCTACTCCCTCCTTCCATCTATATAGGGCCTAATGTGTTTTTCGATGCTAACTTTGACCAAATATTAGAGCAATGATATATGACATGCAACTTACACAAAGCACACCGTTAACTTAAATGCGTGAAAGGTTCTTTCAATGATATAATTTTCACATTGTGCATGTCATGTACTATTAATCTTGTCAATAGTCAAAGGTGGTCTTAAAAATCTCATTACGCCCTATGTAGATGGAAGGAGGGAGTATGAATCCATGTTATGTCCGATTAAATTTTTTCGCTTTGCTGTATAATGCATGTAACCTAGTCATACCAACATTTTAGTGCATTCCAAATGTCTATACTACCGCTGCAATTCGAACTAAATTTGAATTCATTTCTCTATTTCAATAAGAATCTACAATCATGATTGTTGCCAACTTCAACCATCATAGTTTCCTTGCTATCCGCCAGATATAAATCGGACGGCCTATAATGCAGGATGGCAGGCACACCATCATCAACAACTCCGTTTTTTATAAGAGTAGAGATAAAATATATTAAATGTAGTATAACATGTTCATAAACACACCATGTGTATCACCGTTATATATATTCACACATACGTCGGTTTAAAACACTATGATAAATTCTTCAAATATCCGAATTCGCTTTTTATAATGAAGTATATATGATCTCTATTCGTCTTTTACACCCACACAACCCTCTTATCTTTGTAGCTAGCGCTAACTTTCTCTTGTGCATGCACATGCCCACATCCCTCTCACCCTCCCTCAGCATTCTCTAGCTCCATCGCGCAAATTCGTCTTTTCACTTTAGGTCATTCACCCACGGTATGTGTAGGCCCCCCCCAGCTCCTTTACGGCACACATCGATTGATATGCCTCTCTAGCCAGGTGTGCCTAGCACAAACACAAGCTTCCCCTCTTCTCTTGTCACCATCCATGCCTCACTCCCACCACTCTTTTCATCGTTCTCGTACTCACACACTCCTCCCCGCTCGATATAGTATGCCTCTCGTACCACCTCCTACATGCATCCCTCTATCTCTATCCTTCTCCTCGTGCCTCGTTTGCTTCTAACACACACATGCATGTATACCAATCGATCTCCCAACATATACCTAGATAGACTTTAACTACCCCCCCCATCGATCGACGTACCTCACAAGTTATGTCTCTCCTTTCTCTAACAAAGGGCGATTGATCTTCCTATGTAGTTATGTCTGCTTACCACAGCCACATCATCCCCCCTCATCATTCGTGCATGCCTCCTGACCCGTCTCTCACACGCACGTGCACAGACAACAAGCAGCCATCTCCTCTCTTATTGATATTGCGGGCGTGCCCTCCATTTGTCTAGCAAGCCTATCCCACCATTTGTTAGAAGCAACTCCACTACCACCCCCTCCAACACTCTAGCTCTGTCTCTCTCCCAACCTTATTCCTCTCATGCACATATGCATGGATGCCGATCGATCTCCCTTAATACATGAGGCAGATCGATCTCCTTAATACATGAGGTAGGCCTCTCTCCTCCTCCACACATATACCAGCCATTGTACCTCTATAGTTAATTGGGCCTCCCTCTTCCCCCACCACACACCGATAGTCGAGCGCTGCAGGTAGGTATCCATGCCACAGAGACAAACTGCACATGTCCCCTCTCACGTTCCAGTAGGCTAGCCACTCTATATCTTTGACATGGGCACACACAAATTCGATGGCACTCTTTATCGATCGCGCACACACACACACATCATCCCTCTTTTCGATTCTATGGACACCTCAAGCCGGTGATACCTCCACTCTCTTCTCGTGGATCGCCCCCTCTATATATATGTTATATCCAGGACTCTATTTCACACACATTGCATATGTTACATTTTTTGATTGAACCCCCCCCCAAAAAAACTCTCAAGAACCCACACACTATATCTCTCTAGGTTTGTATCTCTCTCACACAACCCCACGTAGGTGGTGTACGTATACAAGAAGAGAATAGGTGCACGTGTGCGTACTCATGCTTCGTGCCCAGCCACACCAGCGGGTACACGGTGGAGCTCATTTCTTTCTGAAATGGCAGCCCACGTGCTAATTTGAGCGCTCAGCGGTTGTTTACCTAGGGAGGTCGTGTACCACGCCGCATCTAAACAAAGTTCGACTTGACGCGTTGCTACCTTATTTTTAAATAAAGTTATAGCGCTCAATGGCACGTACGCAGAATATAAAACGATTTTTATGGAGAAAAAGGTAGTCCGCTCACTATATACAGTGGAGCCTTGCGTGCCTGGTTTGTCGCTCTTCAGAGTATCTCACACAAGGCTGCGGTGGCTCTCTCTCTCTCTCACCGTTGGTCACTGATCCGGCCGCATCCCGTCCGCCGGGGGAAAGGGAGTGCGGTGGCCTCTCTCTCTCTCTCACCGTTGGTCACTGATCCGGCCGCATCCCGTCCGCCGGGGGAAAGGGAGGAAGTGCATCGTTTCTCCGTTCGACGGCGCTGAGGCAGCATGTCCCGATCTGTGGTACACGTCGTTCTCTCTGACCAAGCTCCGGCGCGGCAGGGCCTACACCACCTGCTTGCAGATTCCGCCCGCCGCCACTCACCTAGTTACATCCCGACGACCTCCAGGTATCCCCTCCGGCCTTTCTTCACTGCCCGTCTTCCCACGTCGCTGCATGTGGATCTTCCATAGTTCTTTGCCCAAAACGTAGCTCGTCCAGCGTACTTTCCATATTGCATTCTCGTCCTCACACCGTTTTAGACAAACACAACCGTGTTGTTATCTTCCCTTAGGGCAAGGAATATGCTTCTTTTTTGTCGTCGCATGTGTCATCAACTGTTATTGGCCAGTAATTGTTTCCTTTCTACCTTTTTTTTTGCAAACAGGGCTATCCATTTCACCTCGTTGCTATTGCGACCTTTTGGTGAACTGCACAAATCACTTTTTTCTTAAGAGTGTTTTGTGCAGTTGTACTAAAATGTCACATGGGCAACGTCTCTACATTTCAGTGCAACTGCACAAAGGGAGATTGGTTTTGCTCTATCCTCCTCATCCAACTCCGAGCCTAATCTTCACCAACTAGTTAGTCTTAAAAGAGACTGCAAAGGTGACCGGCTTCTATTTATGTGTTTATTGTTTCATCAGCAGTCCTCTATTATCGTAATCACACTTAATATCTTTGGAACATGGACGCTCAGCTCTATTTTAGTGGAACTGCACAAAATCATCGGAATTTTGCATGCTCCAGACAGCTACTTTTTTTCCCAACATGCCTTGTTGATTTAGATAGAGCTGGGGGGACGTTGCTGCCAATGAAAGCATGGATCAGTTTTAATTTAACACCTTCTCACAACTCGTCTTGATTGTGATGTAATTATTAGCTCGATCTGCTAATAATTGACATGCATTAGCAAGGAAGTTAGTTTTTATTGTTTCCAAAGAGCATCGATGGCAAGACACGCTGAAATGAAGCTGAAAGCTCACACCATTGTACAATTTCATGTCTCGCTGGAAAATTATTTGTATAGTACGTCAATTATGTAAACAAATGATGGAAGCTTGATAGCATTGCCAGAAGCCTCTTCATCATCCGGGTCCATGTGCCATGCACAAAATTATACTCCTTCATTCCTAAATATTTGTCTTTTTACAAATTTCAAACGGGCATATTTTAGAGTGTAGATTCACTCATTTTGCTTCGTATGTGTACTCCCTCCGTTCCTAAATATTCTATTCGTCTTTCTAGAGATTTCAACAAGTGACTACATACGGAGCAAAATGAGAGAATCTACACTCTAAAATATGTATATACATCCGTATGTGCCAGTCCATTTGAAATCTCTAAAAAGACAAATATTTGAGTAGTCACTCATTAAAATCTCTAGAAAGACAAATATACTCCGGAGTATATTTAAGAACAAAGGGGCTAGTGCACAACTGCATGGGAGACTCAGCCCGGTCGTTGCGCCACATTAATAGTAAGTAATAAGCAGTCAAATCGTAAGCCCCACCTTTCCCACTGTAAGTTGCTCTGAAGAAGCAACCATCAATACACTCTTCTTTGAATCCGCTCATACTTCTCCATCATCCTTTGTCGCTTATACAGCGGCCGTAAAAAAAGAAAAAAAGATCTGTGGGACCAAGGCGACTAGCGATCGGCCTGAAAAATAGCATTGGTAGTTATAGCACCGCGTCTATTACTAGTAGAGGGAATAATGCGTACACACATGCATGCAGTGCTTCCACCCCGGGTACACACATGCATGCACTTACTCCATTTTGTAGTTACATGGAGAGAAAATTGTGGACTTGATTGTGGTTACCACGCCCTAATTAATTGAGCATTAAACCAAACGCGTCTATAGTCTCTCTGGTGGTGGAAATGCATTGAGAGAAATGCATCATAATGAAGCTACCATAAACCGTGGACGGAGGGAGGAGTAGTATGAAGGTTCAAAACCAAGTACGCATATGGCCAGTCGGTCAACACACCTCCTCTTGGCATATCACTGACATGTGGGACAGGTGTGTGAGCAAACCGATCTCAATTGATGGCAAAGAGCCAACCCGTCGTTCCTTGAGAGAGACGAGGAGCGAGAACACACAGACGGGTTCGCATGGAGGCCAAGATATATTCAAGCATGGTTGGTTGATCGATGTCATTCATTACATGTTGCCATGTTGGGCTGCCGTTTTCCGCCCTTCTCCGGTATAAACGTGTACTTTATCAAAGATAAAAATAAATAAGAGTACAAACGCTCCACCATGCGGTTCTAGTAGTAGTACTACTCGTACTACTGCGCTTGGCTCTTCGCCTCTTCGTGAAGTCGAACAATGATGGTACTCCACATGTTGGGTACTACAGTGTATGCCTCTGACAATCTGACACCGAATGGACTGATGCATGTCCACCGAGGGTAGGTTGCATTAGTCAAAAGGCGTAAGCGAGCTTCACCTTGTCCTGCAAGCTTCTCCTCGTTCTGCGAGTTGACGGGACACACCAAAAAGTAGTGCTAGTCCATACTCCCTCCTTTCCGGTTAATATGGCTCAATCCTTTTTGCGGGTAAATGAGAGAGCTTTATTCATATATAAGCATTCTTAGGACGATCAGCCAAGACACTGGTCACTAGGAAGCGAGGTACCCCGCAAAAAAAGAAGTAGGAAGTGAGGTGTTTCATCAAGCCAGCTCTCGGCCACATTCAAAGTGCAGCAAGCACGGTTTGCACGAAGATGCGCCGCAAGGTTTGCTGACCTGTTTACATGCTGAATAACAAAAAAAGAGGAAATATTACCGAGCGCTACTATTTGTAACAGGATATGAGCCAGAATTAAGCGAGAATTATGGCGAGTGTTCCATGCAATCAACTTCCATTATCACATGCGAGAACCCTCGAAGATAACCAAATGTGTTGAAGATTGCTTTATCACATTTTAAAATTATAATAAGAGTGCAGACGCTCCTCCATCCGGTTCCTAGTACTAGTATAGTACGTACCTTTATAGAATATATTAGTAAACTTTGCGCTTGGCTGTTCGCCTATTCGCGAAGTCGAACAATAGTAGCACTAGTAGTATAGTGTATGCTTCTGGCAATATGACACCGAATTAACTGTTGCACGTCCACCGCCTGAGTGAGGGAGAGCTTGCATTAGTCAAAAGTTTCTCCTTGTCATGCGAGCCACCGCGCGCAAGTAATGCTAGTCCATACTGCCTCCTCTCCGGTTAATATGGATTAATTTCAAATGAGATAAATACACTGTCTGTCACTGTATATTTGTAAAAATACAGTCAGTGGACTTCATAATAGCTCGCTGCGCTCAATATATATATTTTCCGGTGTTTATACGGTCACTAGCTCACCCTGAGTGAGTATGTGTGTGCATGCACGTGTAGGTTGAGCACTTAGCGCGACCGTGTGTGTTCCGTCGTGTGCTCGGACATGCATGCATTAGGGCGTCGCGCGTGTTTTTGCGTCCATGTGTACGTGTGACTATTGCATACACTTAGGGGGAGTACATGTAAGGGCCACTAAGGAGCAGTCAAATCACACAGTAAATCACGTCTGTCATGTTCGTGTCTCACCCTCCTCCACGGCTCGACCCCACACGGTCGCTCGGCATGCCACTCACCGCAAACCGAGTATACGATAAGTTTCCCGCCTGCTTGTCGATGGATCGCGCTATGGACTACTAGCACTAATGGAAGAGATTGACGAGTCGGGGGAGGACAGCTAGCTGTAGCACGGACTCCCAAAAACTTCTTACATGCATGTTGTAGCCGGCTATTGCAACCTTTGAACGCGGAGCAGCCGCGTGCACCCGGAAGCGGCGCATGCGACGCTCTCTCGGCCGGCGCGCCGCTTCAATGACGGCGCCAGTGAGAGGTCGCGTCCGCTCTAGCCGGGCATGATTGCGGCACTGACCGTTTCGGGCGGGAAGCACACGCGGGTGATGAAGAGGGTTCGGGTTGGTCAGGACCGGCCGTGGCAGCGGTCCGGACGTGCGCAAACAAGAGATGATGTACGTAAATATTGCTGCGTATATAATTAACAATGTAAATAATGTGCCAGTTGGACAAATATGATTGGAGATGGAGATGGAAATGGAATTTTTACGTAAACACGGATATGCATGTCTATGTCTATGTGTGTGTGCGCGACGACTCTCGCGACCTAGAAGCGGGGCGTGTTTTTGATCGAGTTTTCTTTCTTGGTACGTTAGAAAATCAGTTTGTCCAATTCACATCTAGATGTTATTTAAGGATATCACATCTAAGCTCCCACAAGTATATAATGTAGCAACAAGAAACAAAAAAAAACTAGGACCCAAAAAAAAAGACCACAAACAGAGTGGACATTAACTAAGATGTGACATAACTATGTCACATCTAGATGTGTCCTAGACAAACCCTTAAAAAATTGTCCGCCAGTTTTCGTTTCTTTTTTCCGGGAACGCGCGTATTCTATTTAAAACCACTTCTATGGAGAGATTTTTTTTTACTCCATTATAGCCTCTTGTTTGATAGAGTGTCTCGCGTCTCGCTCTCTCACCCTCTCCATATCAAAACAAGATGACAGTGTCCAGTCTATCTCTCTCCTCACCGATGGTCACAGATCCGGCCGAATCCCGTCTACTGCGGGAGGTGAGGAGGTGCAGCGTTGACGTTGTCGCCGTCGGCGACGGGGGGAGACGATGTGCACCGTCCTCTTGGAGCCGGCGCTGGCGCGGATGAAGATCCTCCGCACCCTTGTTCGCTGCCGTCGTGTGGGTAGATCCCGCCCGCCCGCCCAAACGACATCTCGCCCACCTGAGGTATAACTTCTTGTACTGGTCTAGCTCCCCAGGTCGTTGTGTGCGGGTTTTCTTCTATGCGAATACTCCCCAGCTCCCCAGGCATAGTAGCTAGGGTTCGTCGACTGGTCCAACATCACCTACTAGTACTATTATACTCGGTGGAGGTATACATGTTGTTTTGACAAAAAGTACATGGTGGTTGTGCGGTCATTGTCCATATGGTGGTAGTACTATCACTGGTTAAATGAAGAAATGCTTTTTTTCTCGGGTATCCTGGTTTAGTTCCCATCAAGACATAATTATGATGCTTCTGTTTGTTGGTGTACTTATCATTAACCCTTTTTTATATTTTTGGAAACAGCGATGCGTGTCTCCATACCCGGGCATGTCTTCCTCAATTTTAGTGGAACTGCACAAAATTGGATGGCCATTGTTGTTCCTCCTCACTGTCCTCTGCCACGTGGTTCTTCCTTCCTCGAGCTTGATTACTGAGAAGAAACAGATCACAGTGAGGATTTGTTGAACTTCATAGGTGCCTCACCCAAACTTGATGCCAAATGGATGATGCATCACCACGATGACCTATCGATGCTCATGGTCGGGCCTCATGGTTGCGTCGGCTGGTGAAGCTGATCGATTTTCAATGAAAAACAAGCTGTCTTCCATCAGTGCTCTTTGCTTGTTACACACAAAGATGATATCCTTCGTCAGTTCACCTTGGTTGCGTTGGAGACGCAGTCGTCTTTCACGTTGGTGCAATTTTATCACACAATTGGCTATGAACCAAATGTTTCCTCAAAGAAGGATCGACGTTGGTACTAAGAGCATAAGTTTTGTATTGATTTCTAAGCCTTCTCACAACTTTGTCTCCAGCTCCCCTGTAATTTTATTTGTCCAGCTATTAACTTTGATTTAAAAAATGGTGTGGACTAAAAACCCGGATGGACGTAGTAGCCCTCCATTTTTATTTACTCCGCATATTAGATTTGACTGAAGTCAAACTTTGTAATACTCTCAAACCTTTCCGATAATTGAAATTAAAATTCTTTATTTGTACACACTCTCACACGTTTCCGATAATTTGGCGCATGTGTGGTTGTTCACTTAAGGGGGGGTAGTGTACCACACGTGAAGGACAGGAAGTGCGACCAGGATGCGTGGGCGTGGATCGTTAGTTCATCGGAAGTAGTACTCCCTCTGTACATTAAATAAAGAGTTTCATTTCGTACTTACACAATTTAAAACGATTGTTATGGAGAGAATAAGAAAACCACTCCACTATATATTAGTCGTATACACACGAGAGTACTATATGGACGCAGCTTCATTGACTTAGTGCACCTGCCTTTGGGTTTATGACAGGTGGGCCCAAAATGTGGCTGGCTCACCTGTCATATATCCAAAAGCAGATGGAGTGAAGGCACCGGAGCTCAGTCCGTACTACATTAGTACTCCCTCCGTAAACTAATATAAGAGCGTTTAGATCACTACTTTAGTAATCTAAACGCTCTTATATTAGTTTGAAGAGTATATATATAAGTGGAGCCTCGGTAGCTTGTTCGTTAGGGTTTGGCACTCTCCACACACTCGCCGCAATACATATATGTTACACGCTGGAGGCTCAGCGTTCATTTGCTATATTCACAGTCTCTCACCCTCTCTTCACCAGATCTAAACAAGACTGCGTTGGCCTCTTGTCTCTCTCCCCCCTCACAGCTGGTGAAGGAGGCGTCAGATCCCGTCAGCACGGGAAGGGAGGAGGTGCAGCATTAACTCTATCGCCTTCGGTGAGGGAGGCAATCCACTGCCGGCTGCGCTGTTCTCTTTCACCCAGCGCCTGTGCGGGAGGGCCACCGACCCCTTCTTCCTCGCTGTCATACGTAGTGTGGGCAGATCCGGCCTCCCGCCGCATGCCTTCCCACATCCCGACGACCCTAAGGTATAAGTTTCTTTGAAACCATCGTTGCTCTAGCTGCATGTGGATCTTTTTCGATCTGTAGTCGAATCTAGGTCTTGGTTCAAAGAGGAAAGAAATATGCGGTGGGGTGGAGCATGGATCTAGGATGTGGTTCAATGAGGAAAGGAGGGAGTAAAAGTAGTATAGACTGGCTATCCAGCCGCTTTGTTGGTTGAAAAGGGGAAAAGGGGGTAACCCAGTACACACATCTGTAAGGAACCGATCTCTTTGTTGAAAAGGGAAAGAAACTGGGGGGGGTCGTGTAGTTTGTGCAGGACTAGATTTGCTGCCCTCACATAGGAAAAAAGTTCAAAGAGAACAAATATGGGACCAACACAGATATGCTGCTTGGCTACATACTCTGCATCACCCATTTATACGTGTAGATGCACATGGTGCTAGCATGTCCCATACAGCTATTTTCCTGTTGTTAATCTAAGAATGCCGCCGGAAAATTGAAGCAGTGGCACTGTTAAAAGTAAATTACATTTTTTAACGAATGTTGTTTCAAGAGAGTGTGTCTGTTAATATGAATCAATGCTACCGTTTTAGAAATGCTACTATCCTACTTTGTTTTCCATCCAAGATAAGTTAGATGCTTCTTTCTGTCACCGTTTGTTTCATCCTCCTTTATCGGCAAGTAATTGTTTCCTTTTTGCCTCTGTTAAAACAGGGGTATCGATTCAACTTGTTGCTATTGCGACACTTTACTTCGCTACTCGAAACACTTATGTTTTAAGAGTGTTTTGTGCAGTTCAACTTGAATGTCACACCGGTGACTTTGCTTAATTTTGGTGGAACTACACAAAAGGAGATCGAGATTTGTTTCCAGTGTTCCTGTCGAGTTGTTTCAAATCTTGGTCTCTACCACATGATATCTATTCAACTTGTTGCTATTGCGGCATTTTGCTTCGCTACGCGAAACACTTTCCTTGATTTCAGTGCATTGTTTTAGGAATGGTACTTTTCTGCTTTGTCGTTCTTTATACATGTTGAACCAAGGCATTGTTAAGATAATGCCTCAGTCAATATGAATGAATCACACTGATGGAGAATTGCTCCTCTCCTGCTTTGTTTCCCATTAAGACAAGTCATCAACCGTTATTTCTCAGTAATTGTTTCCCTTATACCTATTCTTGCTTATAGGGATATCAAAATTAAAGCTCGGTTTTATTCTGACTTCGATTTTAGTTGAACTGCACAAAAGGAGCCAGTGTGTCCAAGGCAAACTGCTGCGTTACTGGGTCCAGTTGGTCGTTCCACTTTGCAGAAAGAAGCAGTCACATGATGCGGTACATTACAGAAGGAATGACAGAGAAGCTTTACAGAGTATTATTAGACACCGGTGACATGACTAGTCTGCAGAGACCATTGGCAAATTAACAACACGTGGAGTGCCCTGGGCAAAAAGTGCCCAAACAAGTACAAGAAGCTAAGACAGGACACGATCATAGGCATTACATATTTTGAAGGGGAGGATCTTGTCAAAGTTTAATCATTGATGTTAGCAAGAAGACGTTAGTTTAATATATTGGAATTGGAAAACCTTGTCAAAATTTCCTCATTGATGTTAGCAAGAAGACGTTAGTTTAATATATTGGAATTGGAAAACCTTGTCAAAATTTGCTCATTGATGTTAGCCAGAAGACATGCATTTGATATTTTTGAGTGGGACGCCCTTGCTGTGAGCAGCGTCGAGTGTTTTTTCCTATTCCTGTGTTCAGTTTAGAAGTAAATAGTTACTCTGCTGAGATATTCCTGTGTTAAGAGTTTTTTCTGAATATTGTCTATGTAATGCCAGGCCTTGTGTTTGATTGCAAAGTTGAGCTTGGAATGTTGTGGCATGTGGCATCACGAGCTGTTCATCGTGCCTCCTGAGAATAATGCTTTGTATTGTTTTGCATGTCGATCTAATGCCAGTGATTTGCTTGTTAAGAAGATCATCCTCTTCTGTTGTTTCTGTGCATAAGAAGTTCATTGTCTGATGTTTCATTCATAGCCTATACGACATGTCGGGAAGGTTAGACGTGAAACCATATGATCTTCCGACCAACTCATGATATTAGGCCGTGATTGGATCGTCGTTTTCCAACCAAAACCGCTTGTAAAACTGACGCTTGTAAATTAAAGCAGATGGTCTCGGGCGAAGGCGCTTGGTTGGTCGATTTCGACTAGTAAAATATCGGAAGTACTTCACACACGATAAAAACGTTGAACGACACTCGGACGATTGCTAATCCAGCCGTTAGCTGCTGTTTCAGCCTTGCCCATGTAATGTCGTCCATATAGCAATGCTCGTAAAATATACACTGGTCTCTCAAATTACACGCGTAACCCGCCGGTTTTACTTACAGACCTCGGGCCTTCCGATGACGAGTAAATGACACTTGTATATTAGTATAGGTTTGAAATAAACCTGAGCTCCCAAGCGCGGCCTTACCGTTTCATGCCATCTCAGTTTCTCGAAGGTGCCCATAGGTGTCCGATGATCCTGGCTTCCTGAATGAGCAGCGGGCGCTGTATCAGACCTCCGTAGGGCCCGTGAGGCCCTCTCCATTGTCCTTCAAGTTTTTGCGCTCGCCGTGGCACCGAGCATTGTTAACATGGTCAACGAACATGAGGATTTAGGAGATGACTTTATTTTGACTGGATGACAATAGGGACCCACTAGGGCCATAGCCGTACGTACGCAAGTGCCTCCTTATTACGTACAACTATATTTTTTTTGCTTTCTCCTGGTTTCCTGACATCACGGTCCCACACCATTGTCAACCTATGTAGTCAATATAAACGAGAGAATTGCACAAGGTGCGGCCGATAGCTGGGACCAAGCAGCTCGAGCAGTATTTGTGTTTTTGAGGCGTGGGCACTGTAGAGTTTTTCTTGGCGATGATTTCGTTGTTGTTCAGAGGAGAGCAGGGTATTAACTGGGCTGGTTGTGGCCCGTCTAGCCCAGGCCAGATATCCAGCCCAGATACTACTTTTTTCAAGATGAAAATGGCTAGCCCAGCTATATGTCTTTTTGAGAATACCCAGGCAAGGTCAACTTGTTATTCGCCGCCCCGTTGTGCTGCAAATCTTTCCTAGGAGGGATGCATTAGGCTTAACAGGAAAATGGGCTTTAAAAATAATAAATGGGACGTAATTATAAAAACTGGGTAGTAACTATAAAAAATGCACCAAACACGAAATTAGTTTATAATATATTATTTATGGATTTTGAAAATCTTAAATTTTCATTGTTGCGCGCGCAATGTTTCGTTGGATTTTTACGTAATACAAATTTATATTTAATCTGAATAGAAATTTAGGGATAAAAATATTTCGGATCCCATCAAAATGTGGGAAATTTATTGAATTCTGTCTTCAATGGTTGGTTGAAATTATTAATCGTTGCCCTAGCTACAAAATGGGTTGTACTTTTAACAATCTGTAAATGGGTTGTTGTAAATTCCATTAGAATTAAAAAATGGGTTGTACATTCTTACAAAACGCAAATGGGCTATAAGTTCTCTGCCACACACTTGTGGGCTACTAAGTGACGCGTCCCCTAAAAAAATAAGTTGACGCGTATGCAAGGCTTTGTCAACTTATTATAGTCAACACACGGTTCTAGCGGCGTTGGCGTTGGATGTCTATCCAACGGATGTCGTGGCTTCTCTTCAATCTCGGATATTCTTAGCTTCGGCCACCCCAAAAATGATTCCTCCCCCTGACATCTGGGGCGCACCGTTTCGGAGGCTGACCTGTGGGTCTACTAAGTTGGAGCGTACCAAGGGCTTTGTCAACTTAGTCAATATAAACGATTCTAGCTTCAGTGACCGTACGATGTCCATCCAACGGCCGTAGTGCTTCTTCAACCTCTGGTCTTCTTGGTCCAGCCGCCCAAAGCAGCGCTGGTCGTGTCGCCTACTCCTGCCTCCCGTGGCCGCCTGTGCTGCCGCGGAGGCCTCACCGCCCCCATACTACTCCCACCGCTGGCCAGGCCATCCCTCCACTCACCCACACCCCCTGTTATTCTGCGGCGACGACAGCCTCACACCGTAGCCGAACCAGTGAACCCTCGTACTCCTCTCCGCATGGGCTTCCACTGTTGTGTCTTCCCTGACTCCGTGTCGTCCCCTTCCTAGGCGTCGCCGTCTTCCACCGCCCTGGTGCTCTCGGCGCGGCGTGGTCAACGTGGTCAACGCCGACTTCCATCGGAAGAGTATCAGACGTGGAGAGGCCGACAGCTGGGTCCACGGCGGCCGCAAGGAAGTGCCTCCTTATTACGCGCAAAATATTTATTCCTCCACCTGACAGCAGGGACCCACCGGACGGGCCACCGTATTTCGCGAAAAAAAAAACGTTCCCCCCGCTGTCAGCTCGGACCCACCGGAAGTGCCTCTTTATTACGCACAAAAAAATGAATACTCCCCCTGCTAGCTGGGACTCACCTTGGTGGGAAGCTGACTTGTGGGCCTACTAAGTTGACGGGGACGGAGTGCTTTGTCAACTTAGTCAGTATGAACAATTCTAGCTCTAGTGACCGTACGATGTCCATCCAACGGCCGCAGTGCTTCTTCAACCTCTTGTCTGTTGGGGAACGTTGCAGAAAATTAAAAAATTTCCTACAGTTTCACCAAGATCCATCTATGAGTTCATCTAAGCAACGACTCATGGGAGAGAGTTTGCATCTACATACCACTTGTAGATCGCGTGCGGAAGCTTGCAAGGTGATGGTGATGATGGAGTCGTACTCGACGTGATTCAGATCACCGATGTCCAAGTGCTGAACGGACAGCACCTCCGCGTTCAACACACGTACGGGACGGGAGACGTCTCCTCCTTCTTGATCCAGCAAGGGGGAAGGAGAGGTTGAGGAAGCTCGCTCAGCGGCAGACGGCGGCGTGGTGGTGTTGCAAGAAGATCTCGGCAGGCTTCGCCAAGCGCTTACGGAGGAGGAGAGGTGTTGGGGAGGGGAAGGGCTGCGCCTTGGAGATATGTACAGCAGCCCTCCCCCCACCCCTCTATTTATAGGGGAAGGGGCAAGGGGGGCGGGCCCCTCTAGATGGGATCTAGAGGGGGCGGCTGGGAGGGAGGCTTGCCCCCCAAGCAAGGGGGGCGCCCCCCTCAGGGTTTCCCCCCCAACCCTAGGCGCATGGGCCCAAGGTGGGGGGCGCGCCCAGCCCTCCGGGGGCTGGCTCCCTCCCCTTTGCGGCCCATGTGGCCATCCGGGAGGGGTGGCCCCTCCCGGTGGACCCCCGGAACCCCTCCGGTGGCCCCGGTACTTACCGATAGACCCCCGAAACTTTCCGATGTCCATATGACAACTTCCCATATATAAAACTTCACCTCCGGACCATTCCGGAACTCCTCGTGACGTCCGGGATCTCATCCGGGACACCGAACAACATTCGGTAGTCACATACTAGTCTTCCTACTAAACCTAGCGTCACCGAACCTTAAGTGTGTAGACCCTACGGGTTCGGGAGACATGCAGACATGACCGAGACGACTCTCGGGCAATAACCAACAGCGGGATCTGGATACCCATGTTGGCTCCCACATGCTCCTCGATGATTTCATCGGTTGAACCACAATGTCGAGGATTCGATCAAATCCCGTATACAATTCCCTTTGTCAATCGGTACGTTACTTGCCCGAGACTCGATCGTCGGTATCCCAATACCTTGTTCAGTCTCGTTATCGGCAAGTCACTTTACTCGTACCATAATGCATGATCCCGTGGCCAACACCTTGGTCACCTTGAGCTCATTATGATGATGCATTACCGAGTGGGCCCAGAGGTACCTCTCCGTCATACGGAGTGACAAATCGATCTCGATCCGTGTCAACCCAACAGACACTTTTGGAGATACCTGTAATGCACCTTTATAGTCACCCGAGCCACGTTGTGACATTTGATACACCCAAGGCACTCCTACGGTATCCGGAGTTACACGATCTCATGGTCGAAGGAAGAGATACTTGACATTGGCAAAGCTCTAGCAAACGAACTACACGATCTTTGTGCTATGCTTAGGATTGTCTTGTCCATCACATCATTCTCCTAATGATGTGATCCCGTTATCAACGACATCCAATGTCCATAGTCAGAAACCATGACTATCTGTTGATCACAACGAGCTAGTCAACTAGAGGCTCACTAGGGACATATTGTGGTCTATGTGTTCACGTGTATTACGATTTCCGGATAATACAGTTATAGCATGAACAAAAGACAATTATCATGAACAATGAAATATAATAATACTTTTATTATTGCCTCTAGGGCATATTTCCAACAGTCTCCCACTTGCACTAGAGTCACCAATCTAGTTACATTGTGATGAATCGAACACCCATAGAGTTCTGGTGTTGATCATGTTTTTCTCGCGAGAGAGGTTTAGTCAACGGATCTGCGACATTCAGATCCGTATGTACTTTGCAAATATCTATGTCTCCATCTTGAACATTTTCACGGATGGAGTTGAAACGACGCTTGATGTGCCTGGTCTTCTTGTGAAACCTGGGCTCCTTGGCGAGGGCAATAGCTCCAGTGTTGTCACAGAAGAGTTTGATCGGCCCCGACGCATTGGGTATGACTCCTAGGTCGGTGATGAACTCCTTCACCCAAATCGCTTCATGCGCTGCCTCCGAGGCTGCCATGTACTCCGCTTCACACGTAGATCCCGCCACGACGCTCTGCTTGCAGCTGCACCAGCCATCGCTCCACCATTCAACATATACACGATCCGGTTTGTGACTTAGAGTCATCCAGATCTGAGTCGAAGCTAAGCGCCGACGTAACCCTTTACGACGAGCTCTTCGTCCCCTCCATAAACGAGAAACATGTCCTTTGTCCTTTTCGGTACTTCAGATATTCTTGACCGCTGTCCGGTGTTCCTTGCGGGATTACTTTGGTACCTTGCCACCAAACTTACGACAAGGTTTACATCGGTCAGTACACAGACATGGCATACATAATAGATCCTATGGCTGAAGCATAGGGATGACACTCATCTCTTCTTTATCTTTTGCCGTGGTCGGTGATCGAGCTGAGCTCAATCTCACACCTTGTAACATAGGCAAGAACCCTTTCTTGGACTGATCCATTTTGAACCTCTTCAAAATCTTATCAAGGTATGTGCTTTGTGAAAGACCTATGAGGCGCCTCGATCTATCTCTATAGATCTTGATGCCTAATATATAAGCAGCTTCTCCAAGGTCCTTCATTGAAAAACACTTATTCAAGTAGGCCTTAATGCTGTCCGAAGTTTTATATCATTTCCCATCAAGAGTATGTCATCTACATATAATATGAGAAATGCTACTGAGCTCCCACTCACTTTCTTGTAAACAGGGCTTCTCCATAAGTCGCATAAACCCAAACGCTTTGATCATCTCATCAAACCGAATGTTCCAACTCCGAGATGCTTGCACCAGCCCATAAATGGATCATTGGAGCTTGCATACTTTGTTAGCGTTCTTAGGATCGACAAAACCTTCCGGCTGCATCATATACAGCTCTTCCTTAAGATGTCCGTTAAGGAATGCCGTTTTGACGTCCATCGCCATATCTCATAATCATAGTATCGGCAATTGCTAACATGATTGGACGGACTTCAGCTTCGCTATGGGAGAGAATGTCTCGTCGTAGTCAATCCCTTGAACTTGTCGATAACCCTTAGCGACAAGTCGAGCCTTATAGATGGTAACATTACCATCCGCGTCCGTCTTCTTCTTAAAAATCCATTTGTTTTCTATCGCTCGCCGATCATCGGGCAAGTCTGTCAAAGTCCATACTTTGTTTTCATACATGGATTCTATCTCGGATTTCATGGCTTCAAGCCATTTGTTGGAATCCGGGCCCGCCATCGCTTCTTCATAGTTCGAAGGTTCACCGTTGTCTAACAACATGATTTCCATGACAGGGTTGCCGTACCACTCTGGTGCGGAACGTGTCCTTGTGGACCCTGAAGTTCAAGAGCAACTTGATCCAAGTACCTTGATCATCATCATTGTTTTCCTCTTGATTGGTGTGGGCATCACAGAACGGTTTCTGCGCCGCACCACTTTCCCGCTCGAGAGGTAGTACTTCATCGAGTTCTACTTTCATCCCACTTACTTCTTTCGAGAGAAACTCTTTTTCCAGAAAGCATCCGTTCTTGGCAACAAAGATCTTGCCTTCGGATCTTAAGTAGAAGGTATACCCGACAGTTTCCTTAGGGTATCCTATGAAGACGCATTTTTCCGACTTGGGTTCGAGCTTTTCAGGTTGAAGTTTCTTGACATAAGCATCGCATCCCCAAACTTTTAGAAACGACAGCTTAGGTTTCTTCCCAAACCATAATTCATATGGTGTCGTCTCAACGGATTTAGACGGTGCCCTATTTAAAGTGAATGTAGCTGTCTCTAGAGCGTATCCCCAAAATGAAAGCGGTAAATCGGTAAGAGACATCATAGACCGCACCATATCCCATAGAGTGCGATTCGACGTTCGGACACACCGTTCTGCCGAGGTGTTCAGCGGCGTGAGTTGTGAAACGATTCCACATTTCCTTAAGTGTGTACCAAATTCGTGACTTAAGTATTCTCCTCCACGATCCGATCAAGGAACTTTATCTTTCGGTCACGTTGATTCTCTACCTCACTCTGAAATTCCTTGAACTTTTCAAAGGTCTCAGACTTGTGTTTCATTAAGTAGACATACCCATATCTACTCAAGTCATCGGTGAGTGTGAGAACATAACGATATCCTCCATGAGCCTCAACGCTCATTGGACCGCACACATCGGTATGTATGATTTCCAACAAGTTGGTTGCTCGCCCATTGTTAGGAGAACGGAGTCTTGGTCATTTTGCCCATGAGGCATGGTTCACATGTGTCAAACGATTCATAATCAAGAGACTCTAAAGTCCATCAGCATGGAGCTTCTTCATGCGCTTGACACCAATGTGACCAAGGCGGCGATGCCACAAGTATGTGGGACTATCGTTATCAACTTTACATCTTTTGGCATCCACACTATGAACATGTGTAATATTACGCCGAGATTCATTAAGAATAAACCATTGACCATCGGAGCATGACCATAAAACATATCTCTCATATAAATCGAACAACCATTATTCTCGGACTTAAATGAGTAGCCATCTCATATTAAACGAGATCCAGATACAATGTTCATGCTCAAACTTGGCACTAAATAACAATTATTAAGGTTCAAAACTAATCCCGTGGGTAAATGTAGAGGCAGCGGTCGACGGCGATCACATCGACTGGAACCATTCCCACGCGCATCATCACCTCGCCCTTCGCGGTCTCCGTTTATTCCGCAGCTCTTGCTTGTGAGTTACATATATGAGCAACGGCACCGTATCAAATACCTGGGAGTTACTACGAGTCTTGGTAAGGTAAACATCAATTACATGTATATCAAATATACCTTTGGTGTTGCCGGCCTTCTTATCCGCTAAGTATTTGGGGCAGTTCCGCTTCCAGTGACCCTTCCCCTTGCAATAAAAGCACTCGGTCTCAGGCTTGGGTCCATTCTTTGACTTCTTCCCGGCAACTGGCTTACCGGGCGCGGCAACTTCCTTGCCGTCCTTCTTGAAGTTCTTCTTGCCCTTGCCCTTCTTGAACTTAGTGGTCTTATTGACCATCAACACTTGATGTTCTTTCTTGATTTCAGCCTCTGCTGACTTCAAAGATCGAGAACACTTCAGAATGGTCTTCACCATCCCCGCATGTTGTAGTTCATCACAAAGCTCTTGTAGCTTGGTGGGAGCGATGGAGGATTGTCAATGACCGCCTCATCCGGGAGGGTAATGTTCATTTGGGTCATACGGTTGTGCAACCCGGACATCTTGGATGTGCTCACCGACAGAACTGTTTTCCTCCATCTTACAACTGTAGAACTTGTCGGAGACATCATATCTCTCGACCCGAGCATGAGCTTGGAAAACTAGTTTCAGCTCTTGAACATCTCATATGCTCCGTGATGCTCAAAACGCTTTTGGAGCCCGGTTCTAAGTGTAAAGCATGCCGCCCGAACGAGGGAGTAATCATCAGACGAGTTTGCCAAGCATTCATAATGTCTTGGTTCTTCGACGGAGCATCACCTAGCGGTCCTTCTAGGACATATTGCTTCTGGCAGCTATGAGGATGATCCTCGTGTTCGGACCCGATCCGCATAGTTGCTGCCATCATCTTTCAGCTTGGTTTTCTAGGAACGCGTTGAAGTTCATGTTGACATTAGCGTTGGCCATTTGATCTACAAGACATATTTGCAAAGGTTTTAGACTAAGTTCATGATAATAAAGTTCTAATCAAATTATGAACTCCCACTTAGATTAGACATCCTCTAGTCATCTAAGTGTTACACGATCCGAGTCGACTAGCCCGTGTCCGATCATCACGTGAGACGGACTAGTCATCGTCGGTGAACATCTTCATGTTGATCGTATCTTCCATACGACTCGTGTTCGACCTTCGGTCTCCGTGTTCCGAGGCCATGTCTGTACATGCTAGGCTCTTCAAGTTAACCCTAAGTGTTTTCGCTATGTAAAACTGTCTTACACCGTTGTATGTGAACGTAAGAATCCATCACACCCGATCATCACGTGGTGCTTAGAAGCGACGAACTGTAGCAACGGTGCACGTTAGGGAGAACACTTCTTGAAATTTTGTAAGGATCATCTTATTTACTACCGTCGTCCTAAGTAAACAAGATGCAAAAACATAATAAACATCACATCCAATTATATAGTTGTGACATGATATGGCCAATATCATATAGCTCCATTGATCTCCATCTTCGGGGCTCCATGATCATCTTGTCACCGGCTTGACACCATGATCTCCATCATCATGATCTCCATCATCGTGTCTTCATGAAGTTGTCACGCCAACGACTACTTCTACTTCTATGGCTAACGCGTTTAGCAATAAAGTAAAGTAGTTTACATGGCATTCTTCAATGACACGTAGGTCATACAAAATAAAGACAACTCCTATGGCTCCTGCCGGTTGTCATACTCATCGACATGCAAGTCGTGAATCCTATTAAAAGAACATGATCTCATACATCACAATTCATCATTCATCACAACTTCTGGCCATATCACATCACATGATCAATCGCTGCAAAAACAAGTTAGACGTCCTCTAATTGTTGTTGCATCTTTTACGTGGCTGCAATTGGGTTCTAGCAAGAATGTTTTCTTACCTACGAATAACCACAACGCGATTTTGTCAACTTATATTTACCCTTCATAAGGGCCCTTTTCATCGAATCCGCTCCAACTAAAGTGGGAGAGACAGACACCCGCCAGCCACCTTATGCAACTAGTGCATGTCAATCGGTGGAACCGGTCTCACGTAAGCGTATGTGTAAGGTTGGTCCGGGCCGCTTCATCCCACAATACCGCTGAAGCAAGAAAAAGACTAGTAGAGGCAAGCAAGTTGACAAGATCCATGCCCACAACAAATTGTGTTCTACTCATGCATTAGAGAACTACGATAGACCTAGCTCATGATGCCTTTGTTGGGGAGCGTTGCGAGAAAATTAAAATTTTTCCTACGGTTTCACCAAGATCCATCTATGAGTTCATCTAAACAACGAGTCATGGGAGAGAGTTTGCATCTACATACCACTTGTAGATCGCGTGCGGAAGCTTGCAAGGTGATGGTGATGATGGAGTCGCACTCGACGTGATTCAGATCACCGATTTCCAAGTGCTGAGCGGACAACACCTCGCGTTCAACACACGACGGACGGGAGCGTCTCCTCCTTCTTGATCCAGCAAGGGGAAGGAGAGGTTGAGGAAGCTTCGCCCAACGGCAAGACGGCGTGCGTGGTGGTGTTGCAGCAGAAGACTCGGCAGTGGCTTCGCCAAGTAAGGATGGCAATTTTATCCATGGACATGGATACCCATGGATATCCGACCGAATGGATAGGGTTTGGATATGCTTTTGTGTCCATGGGCGCGCTAAACCCGACCCGATTGCTCATGGGTAGGACATGGATATAATCTTGTACCCGTGGATATATCCAAACCCGAATTCGATAGTATGACTTATTGGGCAAAAATTTCTATCCCTACCCCACAAATACATGTCCGCTGCAATTTTACACTTTGTTATCTAAAACATGCAAAAGAAATTACACAATCCCGTCGTAACTTTAATAGTTGACATTCAATCCCATCCATAACATACTCCAACACCCTTCTCTTATTTTGATCTCCTTGTTAAATGACTCATCATTCTCATCTATTAGAAAAAATCCTAAATGATATTTGTTTGTTAGAGGGCGTTGATTTACTATAAGTTGAAGTTTACCGTAAGTGAGGCCTAGCCTGCCATGAGGTGAAGATTGGAAGAGCTTATGTTAACATTGTATTATGTCTTATTTATACGTCTTGAGAGGACCCAATGGACATCCAGTGGGTATGGATATCCGACGGGTTTGGACATGGACACAATTTTTCACCCATGGATATTTTCATGGTTAGGCAAAGACTATCTTCATGGATATGGATATGGATTAGATATTGTTCAACCCGGTCCAAACCCGATCCATTGCCATCCTTATCGCCAAGCGCTTACGGAGGAGGAGAGGTGTTGGGGAGGGGAGGGGCTGCGCCTTGGAGATGTGTACAGCAGCCCTCCCCCCGCCCCTCTATTTATAGGGGAAGGGGCAAGGGGGGCCGGCTCCTCTAGATGGGATCTAGAGGGGCGGCTTGCCGGGAGGGAGGCTTGCCCCCAAGCAGGCGCGCCTCGGGGTTTCCCAACCCTAGGCGCATGGGCCCAAGGTGGGGGGGCGCGCCCAGCCCTCCGGGGGCTGGCTCCCTCCCCTTTGCGGCCCATGTGGCCCTCCGGGAGGGGTGGCCCCTCCCGGTGGACCCCATAACCCCTCCGGTGGCCCCGGTACATTACCGATAGACCCCCGAAACTTTCCGGTGTCCGTATGACAACTTCCCATATATAAAACTTCACCTCCGGACCATTCCGGAACTCCTCGTGATGTCCGGGATCTCATCTGGGACTCCGAACAACATTCGGTAGTCACATACTAGTCTTCCTACTAACCCTAGCGTCACCGAACCTTAAGTGTGTAGACCCTACGGGTTCGGGAGACATGCAGACATGACCGAGACGACTCTCGGGCAATAACCAACAGCGGGATCTGGATACCCATGTTGGATCCCACATGCTCCTCGATGATTTCATCGGTTTAACCACGATGTCAAGGATTCGATCAAATCCCGTATACAATTCCCTTTGTCAATCGGTACGTTACTTGCCCGAGACTCGATCGTCGGTATCCCAATACCTTGTTCAGTCTCGTTACCGGCAAGTCACTTTACTCGTATCGTAATGCATGATCCCGTGGCCAACACCTTGGTCACCTTGAGCTCATTATGATGATGCATTACCGAGTGGGCCCAGAGATACCTCTCCGTCATACGGAGTGACAAATCGAGCCTCGATCCGTGTCAACCCAATGAGACACTTTCGGAGATACCTGTAATGTACCTTTATAGTCACCTAGTTACGTTGTGACGTTTGATACACCCAAGGCACTCCTACGGTATCCGGGAGTTACACGATCTCATGGTCGAAGGAAGAGATACTTGACATTGGCAAAGCTCTAGCAAACGAACTACACGATCTTTGTGCTATGCTTAGGATTGGGTCTTGTCCATCACATCATTCTCCTAATGGTGTGATCCCGTTATCAACGACATCCAATGTCCATAGTCAGGAAACCATGACTATCTGTTGATCACAACGAGCTAGTCAACTAGAGGCTCACTAGGGACATATTGTGGTCTATGTGTTCACACGTGTATTACGATTTCCGGATAATACAGTTATAGCATGAACAAAAGACAATTATCATGAACAATGAAATATAATAATACTTTTATTATTGCCTCTAGGGCATATTTCCAACATTGTCTTCTTGCTCCAGCCGCCCAAAGCAGCGCTGGTCGTGTCCGCCGCTTCCGCCTCTCGTGTCGGTCTGTCTGCCGGAGGCCTCACCGCTCCATACTACTCCCACCGCTGGCAGGCCATCCCTCCACTCCACTCACCCACACCCCTTGTTATTCTCATGGTGGCAAAGAGCAATGAACCAGTGAACCCTCGTACTCCTCTCCGCATGGGCATCCACTGCCGTGTCTTCCCCGGCTCCGAGTTGTCCCCTTCCTAGGCCTTGCCGTCGTCCACCGGCGTGGTGCTCTCGGCGTGGCGTGGTCAATGTGGTCAACGACCGAATTCCATCGGAAGAATACTACACGTGAAGATGTTGACAGCTGGGTCCACAGCAGCCGCAAGGAAGTGCATCCTTATTATGCGGAAAATAATTGTTCATTCACCTAACAGCAGGGACCCACCGAACGGACCACCAGTATTTCGCGAAAAAAACGTTCCCCCCGCTGTCATCTCGGACCCACCGAAAGTGCCTCCTTATTACACACAAAAAAATGAATACTCCCCTGGCTAGCTTGGACCCACCTTGGTGGCAGGCTGTCTTGTGGGCTTACTAAGTTGACGGGGCCGAAGGGCTTTGTCAACTTAGTCAATATGAACGATTCTAGCTCCAGTGACCGTACGATGTCCATCCAACGGTCGTAGTGCTTCTTCAACCTCTGGTCTTCTTGCTCCAGCCGCCCAAAGCAGCGCCGGTCGTGCCGCATGCTCCTGCCTCCCGTGGCCGGCTGTGCTGCCGCGGAGGCCTCATTGCCCCCTACTATTCCCACCGCTATCCAGGCCCCGCGGCGACGTCAGCCTCACACCACAGCCGAACCACTGAACCCTCGTACTCCTCTTCGTGCGGGCTTCCACTGCCGCATCTTCCCCGGCTCCGCGTCGTCCCCTTCCTAGGCCTCTTCATCGTCCACCGCCGTGGTGCTCTTCGCGCGGCGTGGTCAACGTTGTCAAGGAATGACTTCCATCGGAAGAGTATTGTACGTGGAGAGGCTGACAGCTGGGTCCACGGCCACATCTTAGTTTTTTGTGATTTGCCAATTAAGTCGCTTTGTCAGGCCTGTTGGGCTACAAATCTTTCAAGACGAGGAGAGCTTTTCATTCGGCTGGCCGAGAAAATGGCCCATCAGTAATGAGAAATGGGATGTACATTTTTAAAACACATCAAACCGGCAATTAGTTTCAAATATATTTTTTTCATTTCAAGATTTTAAATTACATTAATTTTTATGCATGGAGAATTTGTTGGATTTTATGTTGATATACATTTATTTTTAAAATCAGTTTGAATGTGAGTCGAAATTTCGGGATTAAAAACAGTTCAGACCGCACCGAAATATGCAAAATTTCGTATAATTTTTTAACCGTGGCCACAATATGGGCTGTAATGCTAACAAAAAGAATATGGGCTCCAAAGAAAACCTTAAGAATTAGCAAATGGGTTGTAAATTATTAGAAATAATGGCAGATAGGCTGTATGCTGTTTTCCACAGATTTGAGGCTTTCCTAAAAAAAGGTTGACGCACAAGCAGTGACAGTTGGATGTCCATCCAACGGCCGTCGTCTTCTTCATTCTCTGCTCTTCTGCTCGGCCGCTCAAACAAGCGCCAAGTGGACTGCCTGCTCCGTCCTCGCGGCGGTGTGTGCTACCGCAGCGAGCCTCACCGCCCATCGTACTCCCATCGCTGGCCTAGCCATCCTCTACTCACCCACACCGTTGTTATTCTCTGGCGACGGCAGCACGAACCAAGAACCCTCGTTCAGTCGTGCTTCCCTCCGCGTGGGAAACAAGCCGCCGAGTCTTCCCTGCCTCCGTGTCGTTCCTTCCTAGGCCTCACATGCCGCCCACCGCCTGGTGCTCTCGGCGCAGCCTGGTCAACGTGGTCAACGACCGACATGCATCTGAAGTGGACTGTACGTGGAGAGGCCGACAGCTGGGTCCACGGCCGCATGTAAGGAAATGCCTCCTTATTACGCGCAAAATAATGATTCGTCCACCTGACATCATGGACCCACCGAAAGGGCCTCAGTATTTGGCAAAAAAAAATGTTACCACCGCTGACAGCTCGGACCCACCAGCTATATCTTCGCACGCAAGGAAGTGCCTCCTTATTACACACAAAAAAATGAATACTCCCCCTGTTAGCTGGGACCCAGTATAGTGGCAGGCTGACTTGTGGGCCTACTAAGTTGACGGGGACGGAGGGCTTTGTCAACTTAGTCAATATGCACGATTCTAGATCCAAGGACCGTGATGATGTCCATCCAACGCCTCGTAGTGCTTCTTCAACCTCTGGTCTTCTTGCTCCGGCCGCCCAAACCAGCGCCGGGTCGTGCCTCGTGCTCCCGCCTCCGTGGTCGGCTGCTGTCGGCGGAGGCCTCACCGCCCCTACTACTCCCACCGCTGGCGAGCCATCCTCTACTCACCCACACCCCTATTATTCTGCGGCGACGGCAAGATCACACAAGAACGAACGGTGAACCCTCGCATTCTCCTCACGCGTGGGCATCCACCGCCGCGTCTTCCCGGCTCCGCATCGTCCCCTTCCTAGGCCTCGCCGTTGTCCACCGCCCTGGTGCTCTCGGTGCGGCATGGTCAACGTGGTCAAGGAACGGCTTCCATCGGACATGGACTGTATGTGGAGAGGCTGACAACTGGGTCCACGGCCGCAGCAAGGAAGTGACTCCTTATTACGCGCAAAATAATTATTCCTCCACCTGACAGCAGGGACTCACCGGACGGGCCACCATATTTCGCAAAAAAAGACGTTTCCCCCTGACTGCTGGGACCCACCAGCTACACCTTCGCACGCAAGGAAGTGCGTCCAGGCAAAAAAAATGATTCGCCCCCCTGACTGCTGGAACCCACCGGCTACATCTTCGCATACAAGGAAGTGCGTGCGGGCAAAAAAACAACCAAAACGATTCGCCCCCCTGACTGCTGGGACCCACCAGCTACATCTTCGCACGCAAGGAAGTGCCTGACAGTCGGGACCCACCTGGTCGAAGCGTATGTAGCGTTGTCATTCTGGTCGCGAACGGTATGCATATATATATCGTGGATGTAGAGGCGGCGCGACGTGTGTCGTAGTAGAGGCGCGCACGTAGCATGTACACGTACGTACAGCGGCGAGGGTGCAAGAAAGAAAATACGGCCACGTACATACATACGGGCAGGGTCTCTAACGCCTATCGTGCATACGTACATGGCTGGGTCAGAACGGAGAAACAGCGTCATCGTCGTGTTCATGGGGAGCCAACCAGCTGGGTCGGAACGAAATGCTTGGTCATGTTCATCGGGAGGGCTTGGACGGAACAGGCGATGGAAACGAGGCCTGGCGTACCGCACAACGGAGGAAACGGCCTTGTGTTCGACCGGCCACGTTCGAAACGGGGTCCTGTTGATCGGGAGGGGCCTGGCGTACCGCAAAATGGAGGAAACGGACCTCCTACGGTTGAAACGGGGGTCCTGTTGATCGGCAGGGGTGTGGCATACCGCAAAACGGAGGAAACGGACCTCCTACGGTCGAAACGGGGGTCCTGTTCATCGGGAGGGGTGTGGCGTACCGCAAAACGGACGAAACGGACTTGTGTTGGAGCGCTACGGTCGAAACGGGGGGGTGGCGTACCGCAAAATGGGACTCCACGGGATACTGTTCATCTCCACCGTCAACCTCCTCCGACCTCCACGGGCTACCGTCCACCTCCTCCAGCCTCCACGGGCTCCTGTTCATCCAGCCTCCACCGCGCGCTACTCCACCGGCTACTGTTCAACCACCCCTCCACCGTCTATTGTTCATCCAGCCCTCTACACCATGGGGTCCTGTTCAACCACACCTCCACGACCACTCCTCCACCGTCTATTGTTCATCCAGCCCTCCACACCACGGGGTCCTGTTCAACCACCCCTCCACGGCCACCCCTCCACCGTCTATTGTTCATCCAGCCCTCCACACCATGGGTTCCTGTTCATCCAGAGGCAATGCCACCCCTCACTGTTCATCGAACCCCCCCCCCCCCCGCAATGCTCACTGTTCATCCAATCGATCGGCTTGATTAGCAGCAGAGCGGCGAATCGCTCCATCGGGTTGATTAACAGCCATCGATCGATCCTCGGGTTCGATGAACGCGTAAGCTCGCAGCGTAATCGCCGGGTTGATTAGAGCCCAACGCCTCGCTTCGGCTTGATTAGAGCCAACACCTCGCACACACGCAGCGTGACCAGACGAGAGAAAGCAGCGCGATCGCTCTCCCACCGTAACCGGCAACTCCCCGAAATTTTCCTCCCCCTCGCTTCTACCACGGTTTTTTCCATCATGGATGGCCCAAAGAATGTCATGCAGCTGCGTCTCCGGCCCGCCCAGGACGAAAAGCCCATTTTCTGTCATGATTTTTTTTCATAGAAGTAAGAGCCCACCACATCTATGATGATACCGGGTTTTGTCACAATTATCATCATAGAAGTGTCATATGTATGACAGAAAAAAAATTCGTTCGGCCCAAAATGTCACGGATGTGTCTTTTTTTTGTAGTGTGCGGACCCTACGGGTTCGAGAACTATGTAGACATGACCTAGAATTGTTTCCGGTCAATAACCAATACCGGAACCTGGATGCTCATATTGGCTCCTACATATTCTACGAAGATCTTTATCGATCAAACCGCATAACAACATACGTTGTTCCCTTTGTCATCGGTATGTTACTTGCTCGAGATTCGATCCTCGGTATCCAATACCTAGTTTAATCTCGTTACCGGCAAGTCTCTTTACTTGTTTACGTAATGCATCATTCCGTAACTAACTCATTAGCTACATTGCTTGCAAGGCTT
The DNA here is from genome assembly GCA_021437245.1 of Aegilops speltoides. NCBI lineage: Eukaryota > Viridiplantae > Streptophyta > Magnoliopsida > Poales > Poaceae > Aegilops > Aegilops speltoides. Next base: position 78,771 of record JAHHZJ010003344.1, read on the forward strand.
ATAGTGATGTGCATTACCGAGAGGGCCCAGAGATAGCTCTCCGACAATCGGAGTGACAAAACCTAATCTTGAAATACGCCAACTCAACATGTACCTTTGGAGACACCTGTAGAGCTCCTTTATAATCACCCAGTTACGTTGTGACGTTTGGTAGCACACAAAGTGTTCCTCCGGTAAACGGAGTTGCATAATCTCATAGTTGTAGGAACTTTGTATAAGTCATGAAGAAAGCAATAGCAACATACTAAATGATCAAGTTCTAAGCTAACAGAATGGGTCAAGTCAATCACATCATTCTCCTAATGATGTGCTCCTGTTAATCAAATGACAACACATGTCTATGGTTAGGAAACATAACCATCTTTGATTAATGAGCTAGTCAAGTAGAGGCATACTAGTGACATTATGTTTGTCTATGTATTCACACATGTATCATGTTTCCGGTTAATACAATTATAGCATGAATAATAAACATTTATCATGATATGAGGAAATAAATAATAACTTTATTATTGCCTCTAGGGCATATTTCCTTCAGCCTCCCACTTGCACTAGAGTCAATAATCTAGATTACACAGTAATGATTCTAACACCCATGGAGTCTTGGTGTTGATCATGTTTTGCTCGTGGAAGAGGCTTAGTCAACGGGTCTGCAACATTCAGATCCGTATGTATCTTGCAAATCTCTATGTCTCCCACCGACTTGGTCCCGATGGAATTGAAGCGTCTCTTGATGTGCTTGGTCCTCTTGTGAAATCTGGATTCCTTTGCCAAGGCAATTGCACCAGTATTGTCACAGAAGATCTTCATTGGTCCCGATGCACTAGGTATGACACCTAGATCGGAAATGAACTCCTTCATCCAGACTCCTTCATTTACTGCTTCCGAAGCAGCTATGTACTCCGCTTCGCATGTAGATCCCGCCACGACGCTTTGTTTAGAATTGCACCAACTTACAGCTCCACCGTTTAATAAAAACACGTATCCGGTTTGCGATTTAGAATCGTCCGGATCAGTGTCAAAGCTTGCATCGACGTAAACATTTATGACTAGCTCTTTGTCACCTCCATAAACGAGAAACATATCCTTAGTCCTTTTCAAGTATTTCAGGATATTCTTGACCGCTGTCCAGTGATCCACTCCTAGATTACTTTGGTACCTCCCTGCTAAACTTATTGCTAAGCATACATCAGGTCTGGTACACAGCATTGCATACATGATAGAGCCTATGGCTTAAGCATAGGGAACATCTTTCATTTTCTCTCTGTCTTTTGTTGTGGTCGGGCATTGAGTCTGACTCAACTTCACACCTTGTAATACAGGCAAGAACCCTTTCTTTGCCTGATCCATTTTGATCTTTATCAAGGTATGTGCTTTGTGAAAGTCCAATTAAGCGTTTGATCTATCTCCATAGATCTTGATGCCCAATATGTAAGCAGCTTCACCTAGGTCTTTCATTGAAAACCTTTTATTCAAGTATCCCTTTATGCTATCCAGAAATTATATATCATTTCCAATTAACAATATGTCATCTACATACAATATCAAAAATGCTACAGAGCTCCCACTCACATTCTTGTAAATACAGGCTTCTCCAAAAGTCTGTATAAACCATATGCTTTGATCACACTATCAAAGCATTTATTCCAACTCCGAGATGCTTGCACCAGTCCATAAATGGATCGCTGGAGCTTGCACATTTTGTTAACACCTTTTGGATCGACAAAACCTTCCGGTTGCATTATATACAACTCTTCTTCTAGAAATCCATTCAGGAATGCAGTTTTGACATCCATTTGCCAAATTCCATAATCATAAAATGCGGCAATTGCTAACATGATTCGGACAGACTTAAGCATCGCTACGGGTGAGAAAGTCTCATCGTAGTCAACGCCTTGAACTTGTCGAAAACCTTTCGCAACAAGTTGAGCTTTGTAGATAGTTACATTACCATCAGCGTCAGTATTCTTCTTGAAGATCCATTTATTCCCAATGGCTTGCCGATCATCGGGCAAGTCAACCAAAGTCCATACTTTGTTCTCATACATGGATCCCATCTCAGATTTCATGGCTTCAAGCCATTTTTCGGAATCTGGGCTCATCATCGCTTCTTCATAGTTTGTAGGTTCGCCATGGTCAAGTAACATGACTTTCAGAATAGGATTACCGTACCACTCTGGTGCGGATCTTACTCTGGTAGACCTACGAGGTTCGGTAGTAACTTGATCTAAAGTTTCATGATCAATATCATTAGCTTCCTCACTGATTGGTGTAGTTGTCACAGGACCCGATTCTTGTGATGAACTACTTTCCAATAAGGGAGCAGGTACAATTACCTCATCAAGTTCTACTTTCCTCCCACTCACTTCTTTCGAGAGAAACTCCTTCTCTAGAAAGGATCCGAATTTAGCAACAAAAATCTTGCCCTCAGATCTGTGATAGAAGGTGTACCCAATAGTCTCTTTTGGGTATCCTATGAAGACACATTTCTCCGATTTGGCTTCGAACTTATCTGGTTGAAGTTTCTTCACATAAGCATCGCAGCCCCAAACTTTAAGAAACGACAACTTTGGTTTCTTGCCAAACCACACTTCAGAAGGCGTCGTCTCAACGGATTTTGATGGTGCCCTATTTAACGTGAATGCGGCCATCTCTAAAGCATAACCCCAAAACGATAGCGGTAAATCAGTAAGAGACATCATAAATCGCACCGTATCTAGTAAAGTATGATTACGACGTTCGGACACACCATTTCGTTGTGGTGTTCCGGGTGGCGTGAGTTGCGAAACTATTCCGCATTGCTTCAAATGTAAACCAAACTCGTAACTCAAATATTCTCCTCCACGGTCAGATCATAGAAATTTTATTTTCTTGTTACGATGATTTTCCACTTCACTCTGAAATTCTTTGAACTTTTCAAATGTTTCAGACTTGTGTTTCATCAAGTAGATATACCCATATCTGCTCAAATCATCTGTGAAGGTGAGAAATAATGATACCCGCAGCGAGCCTCAATATTCATTGGGCCACATACATCAGTATGTATGATTTCCAACAAATCAGTTGCTCGCTCCATAGTTTCGGAGAACGGCGTTTTAGTCATCTTGCGTATGAGGCATGGTTCGCAAGTACCAAGTGATTCATAATCAGGTGATTCCAGAAGTCCATCAGTATGGAGTTTCTTCATGCGCTTTACATCGATATGACCTAAACGGCAGTGCCACAAATAAGTTGCACTATCATTATCAACTCTGCATCTTTTGGCTTCAACATTATGAATATGTGTATCACTACTATCGAGATTCAATAAAAATAGACCACTCTTCAAGGGTGCATGACCATAAAAGATATTACTCATATAAATAGAACAACCATTAAATCTGATTTAAATGAATAACCGTTTCGCATCAAACAAGATCCAGATATAATGTTCATGCTCAATGCTGGCACCAAATAACAATTATTTAGGTCTAAAACTAATCCCGATGGTAGATGTAGAGGTAGTGTGCCGACCGCAATCACATCGACTTTGGAACCATTTCCCACGCGCATCATCACCCCGTCCTTAGCCAATCTTCGCTTAATCCGTAGTTCCTGTTTCGAGTTGCAAATATTAGCAACAGAACCAGTATCAAATACCCAGGTACTACTACGAGCATTAGTAAGGTACACATCAATAACATCTATATCACATATACCTTTGTTCACTTTGCCATCCTTCTTATCCGCCAAATACTTGGGGCAGTTCCGCTTCCAGTGTCGGCCGCTTGCGAGAAGCACTCGGCCTCGTGCTTAGGTCTAGACTTGGGTTTCTTCTCTTGAGTACCAACTTGTTTGCTGTTCTTCTTGAAGTTCCCCTTCTTCTTCCCTTTGCCCTTTTTCTTGAAACTGGTGGTCTTGTTAACCATCAACACTTGATGCTCCTTCTTGATTTCTACCTCCGCAACTTTTAGCATTGCGAAGAGCTCGGGAATAGTCTTGTCCATCCCTTGCATATTATAGTTCATCACGAAGCTTTTGTAGCTTAGTGGCAGTGATTGAAGAATTCTGTCAATGACACTATCATCAGGAAGATTAACTCCCAGTTGAATCAAGTTATACCCAGACATTTTGAGTATGTGTTCACTGACAGAACTATTCTCCTCCATCCTACAGCTATAGAACTTATTGGAGACTTCATATCTCTCAATCCGGGCATTTGCTTGAAATATTAACTTCAACTCCTGGAACAACTCATATGCTCCATGACGTTCAAAACGTCGTTGAAGACCCGGTTCCAAGCCGAAAAGCATGGCACACTAAACTATCGAGTAGTCATCAGCTTTGCTCTGCCAGACGTTCTTAACGTCGTCAGTTGCATCTGCAGCAGGCCTGGCACCCAGCGGTGCTTCCAGGACATAATTCTTACGGCAACAATGAGGATAATCCTCGAGTTACGGACCCGATCCGTGTAATGGCTACCATCATCTTTCAACTTAGCTTTCTCAAGGAACGATTAAAACTCAACGGAACAACAAAGACGAGCCATCTATCTACATCAAACATAGACAAGCAAAATACTATCAGTACTAAGTTCATGATAAATTTAAGTTCAATTAATCATATTACTTAAAAACTCCCACTTAGCAGACATCTCTCTAGTCATCTAAGTGATCACGTGATCCAAATCAACTAAACCATGTCCGATCATCACGTGAGATGGAGTAGTTTCAATGGTGAACATCACTATGTTGATCATATCTACTATATGATTCACGCTCGACCTTTCGGTCTCCGTGTTCCGAGGCCATATCTCAGTATATGCTAGGCTCGTCAAGTTTAACTGAGTATTCCGCGTGTGCAACTGTTTTTGCTCCGTTGTATTTGAACGAGAGCCTATCACACCCGATCATCACATGGTGTCTCAAAGACGAAGAACTTTCGCAATGGTGCATACTCGGGAGAACACTTCTTGATAATTTAGTGAGAGATCATCTTAAAATGCTACCGTCAATCAAAGCAAGATAAGATGCATAAAGGATAAACATCACATGCAATCAATATAAGTGATATGATATGGACATCATCATCTTGTGCTTGTGATCTCCATCTCCAAGCACCGCCATGATCACCATCGCCACCGCACGACACTTTGATCTCCATCGTAGCATCGTTGTCGTTTCGCCATCTATTTCTTCTACGACTATCGCTACCGCTTAGTGATAAAGTAAAGCAATTACAGAGGCGTTTGCATTTCATACAATAAAGCGACAACCATATGGCTCCCGCCGATTGCCAATAACTTCGTTACAAAACATGATCATCTCATACAATAAAATATAGCATCACGTCTTGACCATATCACATCACAACATGCCCTGCAAAAACAAGTTAGACGTCCTCTACTTTGTTGTTGCAAATTTTAGTGGCTGCTACGGGCTGAGCAAGAACCGTTCTTACCTACGCATCAAAACCACAATGATAGTTTGTCAAGTTAGTGCTATTTTAACCTTCGCAAGGACAGGGCATAGCCACACTCGGTTCAACTAAAGTGAGAGAGACAGACACCCGCCAGTCACCTTTAAGCACGAGTGCTCGTAACGGTGAAACCAGTCTCGCGTAAGTGTACGCGTAATGTCAGTCCGGGTCGCTTCATCTCACAATACCGCTGAACCAAAGTATGACATGTTGGTAAGTAGTATGACTTGTATCACCCACAACTCACTTGTGTTCTACTCGTGCATATGACATCTACGCATAAAACCTGGCTCGGATGCCACTGTTGGGGAACGTAGTAATTTCAAAAAAAAACCTACGCACACGCAAGATCATGGTGATGCATAGCAACGAGAGGGGAGAGTGTTGTCCACGTACCCTCGTAGACCGAAAGCGGAAGCATTATGACAACGCGGTTGATGTAGTCGTACGTCTTCACGATCCGACCGATCCAAGTACCGAACGTATGACACCTCCGAGTTCAGTACACGTTCTGCTCGATGACGATCCCCGGACTCCGATCCAGCAGGGTGTCGAGGAAGAGTTTCGTCAGCACGACAGCATTGTGAAGGTGATGATGTTCTACTGATGCAGGGCATCGCCTAAGCATCGCTATGATATGACCGAGGTGGAATATGGTGGAGGGGGGGCACCGCACACGGCTAAGGAACGATCTTGAAGATCAACTTTGAAAGTACAACTATCCCTAGGTGGTTTTGGTAATTCAAAACAACATATAGCTCATTGAGCTAATGCTATTGCAAGACAAATATTTCAGGAAAGCTCAATGAATGGCATGGCATGGATAATGAAAGTGGATCCCTCAAAATACTAAGGACAAAGGATTGGCTCAAACTCAAAAGCTCAAGACTCTTCATTTTATATTTTAGTGATCCAAGATCACATTGAGTCTATAGGAAAGGCCAATACTATCAAGGAGGGATGAGGTGTTGCTTAATGAGCATCTTGCTTCATGTGCTTAGTGATATGCTCCAAATACCCTCAACTACTTTCTCACATCCACATATGACCTAAACCCAAAGTCAAAATCGGTCCCACCGATTCTTTCTATCCGGCGCCACCGAGTTCAAATGTCATAGCCACTGCCACAAACCCTAGGCAAATTATAGGGATCTCGGTCTCACCGAGATGGGGTTGTAATCTCTCTGTTTCCCTTCGTAACGTTTTGGTCTAACCGAAGTGAGCGATTGGTCCCACCGAGATTGCAATGTAAACTCCCTGTTTCCTTTTTGTAACATTTCGGTCTCACCGAAATGAGCGAATCGGCCCCACCGAGTTTACCTGACCAACTCTCTGGAAAGCTTATTACCAAAATCGGTCTCACCGAGTTTGTGTAATCGGTCTCACCGAGATTACGTTATGCCCTAACCCTAACCATATCGGTCCTACCGAGTTGCATGTCAGTCCCACCGAAAATCCTAACGGTCACTAGGTTTACTAAATCGGTCCGACCGAGTCTGTTGAATCGGTCTCATCGAGTTTGGTATATTGTGTGTAATGGTTAGATTTTGTGTGGAGGCTATATATACCCCTCCACCTCCTCTTCATTCGTGGAGAGAGCCATCAGAAGAAACCTACACTTCCAACTTACCATTTCTGAGAGAGAACCACCTACTCATGTGATGAGGCCAAGATATTCCATTCCTACCATATGAATCTTGATCTCTAGCCTTCCCCAAGTTGCTTTCCACTCAAATCTTCTTTCCACCAGATCCAAATCCTATGAGAGAGAGTTGAGTGTTGGGGAGACTATCATTTGAAGCACAAGAGCAAGGAGTTCATCATCAACGCACCATTTGTTACTTCTTGGAGAGTGGTGTCTCCTAGATTGGCTAGGTGTCACTTGGGAGCCTCCGACAAGATTGTGGAGTTGAACCAAGGAGTTTGTAAGGGCGAGGAGATCACATACTTCGTGAAGATCTACCGCTAGTGAGGCAAGTCCTTCGTGGGCGACGACCATGGTGGGATAGACAAGGTTGCTTCTTCGTGGACCCTTCGTGGGTGGAGCCCTCCGTGGACTCGCGCAACCGTTACCCTTCATGGGTTGAAGTCTCCATCAACGTGGATGTACGATAGCACCACCTATCAGAACCACGACAAAAACATCTGTGTCTCCAATTGCGTTTGAATCCTCCAAACCCTTCCCTTTACTTTCTTGCAAGTTGCATGCTTTAATTTCCGCTGCTCATATACTCTTTGCATGCTTGCTTGAATTGTGTGATGATTGCTTGACTTGTCCAAAGATAGCTAAAATCTGCCAAACTCTAAAATTGGGAAAAGGTTAAGTTTTTAATTGGTCAAGTAGTCTAATCACCCCCTGAGGGAGTCTCGACTAGGGGTGTCTGGGACAGCCAGGACTATCATCGTCCCACGGACTCCAAGACTACTGAAGATACAAGATTGAAGACTCCGTCCGTGTCCGGATGGGACTCTCCTTGGCGTGGAAGGCAAGCTTGGCGATACGGATATGTAGATCTCCTACCATTGTAACCGACTGTAATTCCTAGCCTCCTCCGGTGTCTATATAAACCGGAGGGCTTTAGTCCAGAGGACACAACATACATTACAACAATCATACCATAGGCTAGCTTTAGGGTTTAGCCTCCTTGATCTCGTGGTAGATCCACTCTTGTACTACCCATATCATCAATATTAATCAAGCAGACGTAGGGTTTTACCTCCATCGAGAGGGCCCGAACACAGGGTAAAACATCGTGTCCCTCGCCTTTTGTTACCATCCGCCTAGACGCACAGCCGGGACCCCCTACACGAGATCCGCGGTTTTGACACCGACATTGGTGCTTTCATTGAGAGTTCCTCTGTGTCGTCACCGATAGGCTCGATGGCATCTTCAACCAACAACACTGTCTAGGGTGAGACTTTTCTCCCCAGACAGATCTTCGTATTCGGCGGCTTCACACTGCGGGCTAATTCGCTTGGCCATCTGGAGCAGATCGAAAGCTACGCCCCTGGCCGTCAGGTCAGATTCGGAAGTCTAAACTTCACGGCCGACGTCCGCGGAGACTTGATCTTCGACGGGCTCGAGCCACAGCCAAGCGCGCCGCACTATTACGATGGGCATGATCTAGCTCTGCTGCCGAACAGTGCCTTGGTGGCCGCACACGAATCCGCTTCGGCCTTTAGTCCGGAGCCGATCGCCCAGATCGAGGATCGGTGGATGGACACCGCCTCGGGGGCTTCAACTTCCACGGTGATGGAGCCGAACGCTAATCTTGTCCCTCGCGAAACTCATGATTCCGAGGTGCCGAACTCCGGACCTCCCACGCCCCTACCAATCGAATCGGATTGGGCGCCGGTTATGGAATTCACCGCCGCAGACATCTTCCAATACTCACCCTTTGGCGACATCTTAAATTCGCTAAAACACCTCTCGTTATCGGGAGAGTCCTGGCCGGACTATGGCCAGGATGGTTGGGGTATGGACGACGAAGCAATTCAGAGCCCACCCACCACCCACTTTGTAGCCACTGTCGACGATCTAACCGACATGCTAGACTACGACTCCGAAGACATCAACACTATGGATGACGATGCCGGAGACGAACAGGAACCAGCGCCAACAGGGCACTAGAAGACCACCTCGTCATACGACATATACATGGTGGACACCCCAAAAGACGGGGACGGCGAAGAAATAGCGAAGGCAGATTCTTTAAAGAAACAGCCCAAGCACCGGCGTCAGCGGCGCCGCTCTAAATCCCGCCACAGCAAGAATGGAGATTCCGGCACAGGAGATAATAATACCCCAGAAAGTGCCGAAGATAACCCCCTCCAGCAAGACTCAGCGCAGGAGGATGCAGAAGCAAGCCTCAAGAGAGGGCGGCTGACAAAGAGGTTGAGGATTATAACTATATGCCTCCCTCCGAAGACGAAGCAAGCCTCAACGACGACAAATTCGTCGTGCCCGAGGATCCCATCAAACAAGAGCGTTTTAAACGCAGGCTTATCGCCACGGCAAATAGCCTAAAGAAAAAGCAGCAGCAGCTTCAAGCTGATCAGGACCTGCTGGCCGATTGATGGACCGAGGTCCTCACGGCCGAAGAGTATAAACTCGAACGCCCCTCCAAAAGCTACCCGATTAGAGGAGGAAGCATACATACCTCCATCACCAGCGCACGATACGGCTGACCGACCACCCCGTGGTCGTGACAGAGAGGCATCCAGGCCCCCAACCAAGACCGTACTCGACATCGCTCCAAAAGTACGAAGCCAAGAGGGAACGCGCCGGACTTGCGAGATATATTGGAGGACAAAGCAAGGCAATCCAGATCCATCTACGGATCACGTGGGCGCCCCACGACCCATGACGAATACCGTCGCGCCGGATACAATAACCCCGGCTGGGCCAAACACAGCAGACAACGCTCTCTCGAGCTGCGTCGTGATATTGCTCAATACAGAGGCGCCGCACACCCGCTATGCTTCACTGACGAAGTAATGGATCATCAAATCCCTCAAGGGTTTACACCAGAACATTGAATCCTACGATGGCACAACAGACCCGCGGTTTGGATCAAGATTATCTTCTCCACATCCATATGGCCCGCGGCGACGATCTCCACGCCATCAAGTATCTCCCACTCAAGCTTAAAGGACCAGCTCGGCATTGGCTTAACAGCTTGCCCGCAGAGTCAATTGGGTGTTGGGAAGACCTGGAAGCCGCATTCCTCGACAACTTCAAGGGCATGCATGTGCGACCACCAGACGCTGATGACCTAAGCCACATCATTCAGCAGCCAGACGAATTGGCCAGACAATTCTGGACATGGTTCTTGACAAAGAAAAATCAAATCGTCGACTGTCCGGATGCAGAGGCCCTTGCAGCCTTCAAACATAACATCCGTGATTTAATGGCTAGCCCGCACAGGGACAGAAAAGCCGAAATCCATGGCAGCCCTCACATCATTAATGACCCGCTTTTGCGCAGGAGAGGATAGCTGGCTAGCTCGCAGCAACAATCTCCGTAAAAATTCTGGCAGTCCGGATACCAAGGACAATAACGGCAGGTCACGCCGAAACAAAACAAACGCCGCATCAATGGCGCATTTATAAGGAGGATACGGCAGTCAACACCGGATTCCGAGGCTCTAAACCCGGTCAACGGAAGAAGCCATTCAAAAGAACCACTCCGGGTCCGTCCAATTTGGACCGAATACACGACCGCTTATGCCAGATACATGGCACCCCTGAAAAGCCAGCTAATCACACTAATAGAGATTGCTGGGTGTTCAAGCAGGCAGGTAAGTTAATCGCCAAAAACAATGACAAAGGAGGAGACCCGACCGCCGAACAATAGAGGACAGAAGGGTTTTCCCCCACAAGTGGGGACGGTGAATATGATTTACGCAACCCATATACCCAAGAGGGAGAGGAAGCGCCGACTAAGGGACGCCTATGCGATGGAGCTCGCCTCAAGTTCAATCCATGGTCCTCTTGTCCGATCACTTTCGATCAAGAGACCATCCGACCAGCATACGCTTATGGCGGATTCGCCACATTGGTTTTAGACCCAATCGCCGATGGATTTCACTCATGAGAGTCCCGATGGACGGCGGTACTGAACTCGCTTTATCAGATACGGGCGCAAGATGGGCATAGACCCTCAAGGATTAAACCTACAAAGACAACCTTTAAGGGTGTCATACAGTGTGGAAGCTAATGTACAGCTCACCACACCGAAGTGGTTCGGATCCCTGACAATTTCGAGCGAGGAGTTAATCTTGACATAGTCTCGCTTTCAAGCGGCTATCACGCTCGCCGAACGAACCGCGCTTGCAAAATTCAACGCGGTGCCGATTATGCATACCTCAAGCTCAAGATGCCAGCCCTCGTGGAGTCATCACGGCCAACGGAATACTGAACGCCCTCCCGAACGGAGGAACATCTGGCGGCTCTGGCGAATACAGAGCAGCCTCTTAAGGCAATTTAGTCCGCCGTTAAACGGCGGATACAAAACGCGCTCAAGCAATACCAACCAAGACCATTTGGCGGATCGAGCACGCAGCGTAGCAATGCGGCCCCAACCCCCTCCCGCGCGTGATTGCAAGAATAACCCTCCGCGTACATCATTGCGCTTTGGAGATACCATGGGCACAGGGGAAGGGGCACGATCGCAATGGACCCAGAGTGCGGTTCGACCACACCAGGGGCTCGCAAGTGTGCCCCCCTTTTTATTATTATTTTCCTTCTTTGTGTACACAGGACTCACAACTGAGAGTCTCCGTCCGCGGTGAACTGCCGAACTCATGATGCAACAACCGGGGAAGAAAGAAGGCTGCATTTAACACTCGTGTGGTCTCAATTACAAGCATTAAATTCATTATATACACCAAGTCCGTGAGCTCACCCTGGAGGGGACATGTTTAATTAGTCCAAATCCCTTGCTTACAAGACCATTTGTATCGATCCGCACTCATAGCAGACTTTCTTTCATAAATAATGCACCACCTTTTTGACTGCAATTACATTACCTTTTATGTATATATGTTCATTACATGACATCTTGCACCAGATACTTTGGTACGGCCTAATACACCAGGGCTTAGGTTCCCACACTATGGTGTGATAAGTTCAACACTTTCATAAGTGCGGCACTCAACTTATAGCATTATATGAATCGGCTCGGAATCATGTCTTGGGTCAATATTTGGGTTTGTACGGCTCCCATGTTTTGGTGCCTTACGCCCGTTCTGTCGGCTAAGGTGGCCTTTGGAGAACCATCGCGATGCGCCCGGTTGAGCCGGCGGCGCCTCGATGAGAAAGCTAAAACTGACCGGCATGATAAGGCGAGAGACGGGTCGATGTTCGAGAAGTTTTTCGGTCCTTAAAGACTCACGCCGCCGAAGCGAAGTTCGGACAATGTCCGAGAAGGCATGGATAGCGCCTCGATTGGCCTTCCGAATACCGAGGGCTTCACTAAATTTAAAATTATAGAATTCTATGGCTAAGTGAGAGTGTTCAAGCATTATAAGTCCGGTCGCCTTGTTCGTTGTGTTGAGCGCCTCCTAGATGGACCCAAAATGGGAACAAGAGTGCTCAAGTTTATCCCGAACACCCCACTTTTCATGGCTCGGGGTGAAGCCAACGACTTGCCATCTCTCGATTTTATAAACGGCCGCCTGAATGTAATATTTTAAATTAAAATAAGCGTTGCTCAAAGCGCATATGAGCGAAGTTTTCAGCGCATTGTGATAATACATAGCGAAGTTTACTCAAAGATTACATTTGGGGCACTCATCCGCAATATCGCGGGCTCCCTTCAGACAGTTTTATAATACATTTCAGCGTGCGATACTCCTTGCCCGATGGCGGTGGGTCCGTGAAGCTTCTCCGCATCCAACCTGCCCTAATGCACCTTTGTGCGGGCAAGGTCCCGACGAAAGCACCTTCAATACTGGTGGAGCGCTTTGATGACCTCCACCTGTGGTACGCGATCCACCAGCCGCCAGACGAGGTCAAGTAGCTCCTGTGCATGGCCTGTCTGTGCCACACCGGACTATAAGGCCCTTCATGGCCTCCTCGGCTACCTTAGGAGTTCGACCAGCTGCTTCACTGGTCGCTTGGGGCACGGATGGCCGGCCTCGCGCATCGAGACCGAAGACCTTTCCGCCGAGCTCCCTCCTCGCCACGATAGAATGCGGCAGATCGGACGACTACTGTGGCAGATCCGCAGCGCCTGGAGAGCTCGAATGCGGTAAGAGTCGTAGTTTACATTAACATGCCTGCTTTGCATGAAAATGCCTTACCCGCCGCTATCTTCTTTACATCTTCAACCTCCTCAAGGGCCTTACGGGCCTCGGCCTTGGCGGATGTGGCACTTTCGAGAGCCGAGGCAAGCTCTGACTCTCGAAGTCTTGAGTCACGCCCAAGCTCTCATGCTTCTCCATGAGAGCCTCGGAGCTCTTGCCGCACTTCCGCCACCCGTGCCTCCTGCTTTCTCGCTCTGCCCGCTCCACGGCAAGACTGCATTCGCCGCGGACACGCCTCCTTCAGGGCTGCCACCTCGCTCGTGGGCCCCCGCAATACCCATATTATCCTTGTTAATTTTATCGCAACCAAAATCCTTTTCTCGTAAGGTAACTATTCAAAGTGGTGTTACTCACCTTCTTTGTCCTCGAGCTGCTTCTTGGCATGGCGAGCTCTTGCTCGACCGCCGAGATCTGCTTCAAAGACACCGACCTCCGCATTAGTGTGGCAGAGGTCAAGAGAAGAGCCTGCAAACCCATATTGACATATTTTAAACAACCCTCACAGATATCTTGTTAGATCCTCATCCGGCTTTTCTTTCCGAACACCGAACTGAGCATCAGGCTCTTGTCTATGCGGTATTACATTACATAATTTTAACTTCTTACCTCAAAGCTTTGTTAGAAGGCTGCTGGGCCTCGGTCAGCCCGCTCTTGGCGAATGAACCTTTCGAATCACCGCACTCATGATAGTGCGGTGTTCTTCCTCGATGGAAGCGCCTTTAAGCGCCTCCAACAAGTTATCCGGCGCCTCCGGTTGGACGGAGGCTGCCGGTGTCACGGTCTTGCCCTTCTTTCGAAGGGCGCTGCCGGACTGGAACCACTTCGGTTCCGGCGTAGAGTCCGGCGCAAAGTCCGGAGGTTGCCCGACGGCGCCCGAGCCTCCTCCTGATGGGTCCTTCTCGGGATCCCACCTCGGCGCCCTTGTCGGCGCTGGGGTAGAGGCGTCGGAAGTGAATCCACATCCGACAGGGGCTAACGACCCGCTTGATGAAGCGGGAGATCATCATGGCCGGACTACCGATGAATCGCGGCGTTAGAAGGACACTACGCGACATGAAAGAAATTGCATATCGGGATATTTTACGATCTTGCGGACGCCGCCCTTAAAGGCCCTCTCCGCCAACGATGGTGTTGGCAAAACTGTCCGGGGAATAGTTTCCCCCTCTTGGACCCTTCGCCCCCCTATCGGGAAGCCTTCCTCTTCTTCTCTCCCTCCTCCGGGAGAGAGTCCTCTTCCTCCTCCTCGCTCTTGGGAGGAGTCCGCCCGTCGTCGGACGCCTGACACGGAACTCTTTCGAGTCCCCACGGCCACCTTCTTGGCCTTCTTCTCCGGCACCACATGCGGTGCCGGAACCAGCAGCCCTGCTAGACGGGCGCTCACTGGTCTTCGGCGCAGGCAGCCGGCTGATGAGCTGCTCGGCCTTCTCCATCCATTCTGTCAAAGGAAAAGAGAGAAATTGAAACCCTCTTAGAATCTATTTGATTACCACAAGTGTCCCGTAAAGGGTTGAATCACTTACCTCGTCGGTGGATGCGCGGCGAAATCCAGCGATCTTCCGTCGCGGATGCGAAAC
>JAHHZJ010003345.1:0-30809 GCA_021437245.1 Aegilops speltoides
AGTTTATTATTGATTATCAGCAAAATCCTAGCAAAAGGGTGAATAATATGGTTCGAGGATGACCTTGAGATACATATCTATGGGACTTTATCATCGGATTGTTAAGGAAGTTGAGAAAGTTTCACCCAAGCTTGCGTCAAAATATTCACACAAGAAATGGCCGATATAAACTTATCGTCCTAAGAATATGCCAAAATGGCAGATGGAGTGTTGACATCGTCCTTAGAGCAAGCTATGTGCAAGTTATTTTTCGGCACACAGGCTTTGCCGAAAAACAGGGGGGCATGTGTTGACACCAGATTTTGGCATAGGCAAGAACTTATTTAAAATAGCCTCAAATGGAGAAGTGTTCTACATGAAAAAGTTTCGTATTGTCGATATGAACATCTTTGAAGTTTGGGCCATCGCCCTCTCATCTCATCTCGAAGGCCGAAGTTGTGTTCGAAATACTGAGATTTTGTATTCAGAACACTATTCGACACATTACGCCCCCAAGACTACCTCGTATGGAAAAATGATCTACATGGGTTGTCTTCGTCTCGTCGAAACGATTGATTTAGATATAAGAATCGTTCCAATACAAGTTCGTATGCAAAAGTTAGAGCCATCCGACTACAGCACTATTACGAGCCAAAAGTGGCGCGCCCCACCAGACACCCTGTCTGATGGGTAGCGTGAATAACAGCCTGTGTTGCACGAGCGATTTGACCCTCAAGATGAACTCTAATCAACAAACGTTCAACATAAAAGTTGTTCGTCTCGTCGAAACGGTCAAGATTTCTTTTGGGATCGTTTTCATCCGAGGTCGTTTACCTCCTCAAAAGTTACCCGCAAGGTGCAGCCAGTTTAAACCGAACAGTTTTGGAAAGTTCGGACAAAACCATTCCGAATTTGACTAGGGTTTTGGACGTGAATCCAAGCCTTTTCCTTGCACGGGAAGTCCAGCCGCCTCTTATATACCTAAGGGGTGATGGCCGATTGAACAACACACAATCGATCAATCAATCTACCACTTTTTATCTTTTATCTTTTCTCCTTAACCCTAGTTCTTCTTCTTCCTCGTTCTTCGTTCGTTCTTCTTCATTGCAGGGCGGCGAACCTCGAGGCCCTAGGGGCGATCAGGTCGACCTAGGGCAGCCCATAGCCGCCGCGCGCCCAGACGGGGTCCCTCCCGGGCGTGTGGGGTTTCGGGTCTTCAAAAGCGCCGGCTTGCTGTCCTGCGTATCGCGCTGGAAGTCGGCCTCCCGCGGTGTGAGTTGCGGAGCATCTCCCTCGGCGCCGCGGGTACACATCGACGTGTTCGTGTGACGCGTTCCAGCGTCAACAGATTCTTCGCCGAGAGAGTTTTTTTTCCGACAAAGGGTAAATTTATTGCCTCAAAATAACGCATCAAGAAGATACAAATATAATGAGCACACACCCGGCCTCTGCACAGTTAGGATGCACACAGCCAAACACACGCACACAAAAACATGCCCATAAATAGCAAAGGCATATAAGACCAAAGCTATGTGTAGGCGAGAAGAAAAAAAACTAAAGCGATCAGATCCGGGATTCTTCGTCAACAGAGATAGGTTTACCAATGACCTCCCAGAAAGCTAGCAAGCAAGATTTGTTTCACATCACCAGAGGAACATCATCAAGCAACACACAAGTACCAACCAGATTGCCAAACCAGCAGCCTCCTTCACCAAGCCCACGAGCTGGTTCAAAGGCTGAGTGAAGCTCGTACGTTTAGATATCATCTTCAAACATTCCTGCGAGGGAAAGACGACATCAAATTTGGTCTGAGAAATTTGGCACAACTGCCAATCCCAACTCCCAAGCCCCATTCATGTAACTCATTTGTAATCATCTGAAGAGACACACTAGCGGACTGCATGAAAATGACATCGGCATTTCTGATGGATGGTGCGGCGACAACCACATCCAGCCCACCATCCATCCCAAAGAAGCTGCATCCAGGGAGGCCGATACCATACTAGCTACTTGACCATAGGTGCTGGATGACCATACTAGCATCCAACAAAAAGATCACCTTCAGAGTGACAGATCAGGCAAACTAGAGGAAACTCACGGTGCGACTGAAAGTGACCTCGTCTGTGGAAGGAAAAACACGTCAAGGTAGATGGACCAGAACTAGAAAACGGACCACCAGCAGATGCAACAAGACCTGAGCTAGGATGGGGGAGAAGGGAGGAGACCATCACCAGATCCAACAGGAGCACCAGGAGAATCACGAGGCTGGAACTTGCGAAACATGTTCTGCTTGTTGTTGTAAGAATTGTTCAAGCCACCAGCACGAGGATTGGATCTGAATTGACCAGGACCCGGATCAAGTCCATGTCCAGCGCCATCGTGGGAGGATCGGGCTGAGAGCCCGTGCCAACTGGACGAGTGGGGCAAGGAGCTAGAGCACCCGATGCATACGCTTCCCAAGGATCCAGAGCACCAGAGGAAGAAGAAGCGTCACGAGGAGGAGTGGGGGAAGCTGCGCGCGCCGCCTCCAACGCCAGCTGTTTCTTACCCCTTCTCCTCCTCGCAAAACCACACTGCCAGAGAGCCCCATGCCTCCCACTTAATGTCCCAGCTAGCACTTTCATCTCTCTCTCTCTCTCTCTCCAACCGTTCCTCCTCCAACAAATCTTTAATTAGACTCAAAATTTGTGAGTGGTGATTTGATTTTCTAGCTTCATGTACTTCCTTTATTTTGAAAATTTACATGTCAGTCTATTAGAGAAAAGCTGCATAACAGTGGAAAAAAGCCTCGAATCTACTAATCTACTAATATCGAAATAGGTAGCCCCCATTACTAGGAATTCTCTTGCTTCTCCTTAAGCAACATCACCAAAATTAATTTATCCATTGGATGTACTAGATGAGTCCACAATAGCCAATTAGCCATCCGATCTGCACATTAAGAGCTGCTGGACCAATCACATGTAGTAACTGATGCATGCAGTAACTGCCACCTAAATAGTGTTTAATCAAGACAAAATTTGACGCATGCATGCACCTGATACTCCAGTGATATACTCCAGTGATATACGAAAGGAAAGTGATGCATACATGCATATTTTCTTTTGTTTCCGTCCAGTTTTGAACTTATACATAGAGATATACATTTATTCATTTATTAGTAAAATATTGATAAAAATTTATCTTGCCACAGGAGAAACCGTAAAGACAATACCTAGGCTGATTAGTTCAGCGCAGTTTTTATTTTATACAAACTCCCGCAGGAAAGAAACTCGAATATGTCTAAAATTGAGGGATACAACATGCATGAACAAAATGCTTCGGGTGGTGTACAACCCAACAATAAAAGAAGTCAAGCTATTCAAACACACACGCACAGAGTTTTGACTTGAATTCAGCGGGTTCGTAAGTACTACAAAAAATTGGTACATAATGCATACTAGAGAAAAATACCATAATGCATAAAATTTGCATCCTCGGGTAAAGAAGGCACCCATACATGTATGTTTGTTAGTCTTGTGGAGGGTAATCTTGCCAAGCTCACTCGTCATGGTTGTGTGTGCAAGCTGGATGGCTGCATAAATGGGACTCTATGACGTAGGAGGCCATGTGGGATGAATAATCTGGACATTTCAATACATCCAATAATACATCCACCATGGTCACCTCACACAGGAACGAACATAGCCAGGTTAGAACATATACACGAACAGATCGTCAGTGAGTTGTTCGATTGATTCGATTCCTCACCTGTGTATTCAGAGCTACGGTGGACCATTGGAGATGTCCTCGGTGAAAGTAAAGTGGCCACTTCAGAGCTTGTCGTGACCTAGCTCGGTCTGCCAGGTCCAGCACATCTCGTGCCCACAAGATTGTAGCCACCTCCGTCGATCTAAGGAACCGGTGCGACAGTTGGGTCTGACACGAGGACACAGCCATATCTCTGGAATTACAGATATCTGACTGCCCATTAATCTATTTAAAGCCCAAAAAAACTCAGAATTAGGAGATAAATAAAACCCTTGCAAGTTTAACCTTGTTGTATTAAGGCCCTGTTCGGTACTCGCCCGCTCCTGGAATCTGCGGAGCGGGGGAAGTGCAGCTCCGCCGTTTTGAACTGTAGCTCCGCCAACTCATCTCCCGGAGTTGTGGAGCGGAGTGGTACCGAACAGGGCCTAAGCATGGCGAAATCTTTTCTCGGCTCGGTTCTTGTCCATCTGCGAGACGTTTGGACTTTGCTTGTTTACGATGAATCAGTTTCAGTTCAAGCTGTTTGATATTCAACATCACTATTTTGACGAGATCTTCTAAAAACTGAAGAAGAGAGGATGTTGTTAACCGGTATATTTAAATAGGTCCGCTGACTTATTTGATCATAAAAACAGGGCGTTTGGTCTAGTGGTACGAGCTGGAGCGCATGCACAGCACCTCAAAAAAAAAACAGATTGGCTGTTATTCTAAAAAAAACTACAGATAGGCTTTTGGGCTAACTGTCCCGAGTTCGATTCTCGGAAGGCCCCTATTTTTTTCTTGTCCTTTTTTTTTCTCGTGGGCTGGGCTTTTCAACGAGCTGGATCGCATGCACAGCACCTCAAAAAAAAAAAGCAGATTGGCTGTTATTCTAAAAAAAACTACAGATAAGCTTTTGGGCTAATTGTCCTAATTATCTTTTTTTTAGAATCACCGGGGGAGGAGTCCTCCACCTGAACTTGCTCGAGACCTACTGTGCAGCTTCGGGGCAGAGAATCAATCATGAGAAGTCTTTAATTTTCTTCAGCAAGTCGTGTCAGGCTGCCTCGAAGGAATCAATAAAAAACACCTTGCATGTGCACAAGGAGACTTTGAATGAACGCTATTTAGGCATGCCAACCGATGTGGGACGCTCGAAAAATGGCACGTTCAAATACTTGAGAGACCGGGTTTGGGAGAAGATCAAAGGATGGATGGAGAAGCTTTTGTCCTCAGCGGGTAAAGAAGTGTTAATCAAGGCTGTGGCCCAAGCGATACCAGTCTATTCTATGTCCTGTTTCAGATTGCCAAGAATGCCTTTGTGAAAATATAACTTCAATCATACGACAATTTTGGTGGGGAAGCAAGCAGGGGAGAAGAAAGCCCGCATGGGTGGCTTGGGATATTATGACAAGCCCGAAAAGTTTGGGAGGATTGGGATTTCGGGATATGGAGATCTTCAACTTAGCTCTTCTAGCACGGCAAGCTTGGAGACTGCTAACGGGGGAGCTCAGCTTGAGTGCCAGGATTTTAAAGGCCGTTTATTTCCCGGAGGTTTCTATTCTTGAGGAGGAGCTTGGGTCACACCCTTCTCAGGTATGGCGCTCGATCATTGATGGTCGGGATGTTTTGATACAAGGTACTGTGAAGAGGATTGGAGATGGCGAGTCCACTTATATCCGGAGACACAACTGGATACCGAGGGAAGGAGTAAGAAGACCCATCACATCGCTAACGCAAAACCCTCCGATTATGGTCTCCGAGCTTATGGACAGTACCACGGCATCTTGGAAGGAGGAGCTGATTCGAGCAACCTTTGCTCGGTTTGATGCTGACGATATTCTGAAGATACCACTGTGTACTCGCAAGGTGGCGGACTTTTGGGCTTGGCAGGAAGAACCAAAGGGCAATTTCAGTGTTCGCTCCTGTTATCGCATGATCCTCAGAACAAAGCACGAGCGTGAGGCCTGGCTGAGCGGAGAAGCGGGAACATCTATTGTGCAGCAGGAGGCGGACAAGTGGAGTACCATTTGGCACATGCAGGTTCCATCGAAACTTTGCATGTTCGTTTGGAGATTAGCGAGGAACTCCATGCCCACTATTGATTTACTCAAGCATCACAATATGGCTACCGAGGACAAGTGCCCTTTGTGCGGGGCGGTTGACTCTTGGAGACATGCACTCTTTATGTGTCCGATGTCAAGCAGCGTTTGGGCCTTAGCTCCGGAGGATTTGGTTCATCATCTTGTGGATAGAGTGGAAGAACATCCCAAGGATTGGCTTTTTGCTATGAGTGGAGTTTTGAACGGAGATATGTTTGCACACATGATTGTTATTATGTGGGCGATTTGGCGAGCCCGAAGGAAAGCGATCTATGAGGACATCTTCCAATCACCGCAATCTATTTATGGATTTATCACAAGTTTTCTTGATGACCTGAGATATATTAAGGCAAGTGAACCTCGAAGGACCGTTGTCAAAGCTGCAAGGCCAACCCAGTGGCAGGCTCCGGCCACGGGATGCGTGAAGATCAATGTGGACGCGGCCGCACCAAGGCAGGCTCGTTTCGGGGCTGTGGGTGCAATCTGCAGAAGTTCAGATGGTCTGTTTTGGGAGCTTCTGCACTGATCATGGAGCATATTGGGGACCCGGAAACTCTAGAGGCCATGGCGATCAGAGAGGGACTTGCACTTGCGGAGGACTTGTACCAAAGGCGCATTCATGTTGCATCTGATTGCAAGAAGGTAGTAGACTCTCTGAAGAAGGAGGACGCATCTCCATATGGTGCTATTGTGCATGAAATATTAAGCCATTCTGTAACTTTCGATATGTGTAAGGTTAGCCATGAATTTAGGAGCTCAAATTATGAAGCTCACAACTTAGAGAAGCATGCTCTATCTCTCGGGGGTGGATGCCGTGTGTGGTTAGGCCATCCCGGAGATCTTTCTTTCGTCCCTGTAAACATTGTGACGAATCAATAAGAAGCTTCGTGAGTTGTCTAAAAAAAAACCTGAATATATTACTTAAAGTGGCCATAATGCCAGGAGAGTGATCCAGTTTATAAGGAAAACCGGATCGAAAACCTTAACAAATTGACCAGTTTATGAGGAAAACAGGCCGAAAACCATAGGATAAAAGAAGAAGAGAGAAAAACGCCTAAGACAAGGCTCGACCTAGGTAGCTGACCAATGACCAACACATAAGAGACACAAGTAGATGTGGGATGTCCTCAAGGATCACAATACCAAGACTTCACAATCGTCCTAACGCACCACACCGGCGTGCGTATCAAACCCCACGGCGCAACAGAGGAGCATCCATAGTCAACGAGTGCCTAAACCAAACACAAACCTCAACATGGAGCTCCGCCGCGGAAATTCAAAACGGTTAACAAGTTGGGGAGGCATCCTGCGTCATCATTGAGCAAAGATGAACCGAGACGACACCAAGAGCATGAAGCTTGCCGCAACACAATGGTAGCCATGGGGGGGGGGTCTTTAGCATGCATACCAAAGGAAATTGCTTGGTCCAAGACTCGTCGAGCACGCCACACTTAGGGAACCAATGCTGCAAGGGAAGGGGGAAAATGGCAACGCTTCCAGGGAAGAGCACGACGCCCACAGGCGCCGTCATTACCAGCGCTGACCATGTCAGAGCGGAGCTTTCGCTCAATCCCTACCTATCCCCGGCAGCCCACCACGAGCAAGAGAGGGAGTCCAACGCGACGCCTACAAGCAGGTCAACGACGCTCGTAGGCGACTCCGTCGCTGAGCTTTCGCCCGGATCCCCACCTCAACCTGAGAAGCCCAGATACACCAACGTTCCAACAGCCAACGGACAGTAGGAAGTCGGGGACGAGGCTCAACCTCAGGACACCAACTCTGGCGGAAGGGAGTATACCTGCGATGGACGGGGTGAGACAGCGCGAGGACGAAGTTCGGTCTGCTGGGAGAGACGGGGAGGATGACAACCACGGGAAATCCTCCCGGGAACCGTTGTTGCAGAAGCAGGCAACGTGGAGATGGCCAGAGGGACGTGGCCGATGGTGGCTGATGACCGGGATCCCGCGCCGCCAAATGCACGGAGAACCAGAGCATCCCGTCGGAGGCCACCACCCGCATCTGGGAGCAAGGGCAGCCCAGATCCACGCCCACCGCGGTGCAGCACTCGCGAATCCGCCAACTGCCGCGAGCCGAGCAGGACGTACCCCGCCGCTGCCGTCCGCCCCTGGGGCTTTGCCTGGGGGCCTCCTTCGGCAGCGGCGAGGGGAGGGGAGGGCTGGGGGCAGCCGGCGGCTAGGGTTTGACGGTCCGCCCGTGTCGCCCTGGATAGAGCGACGCGGGGGAGGGCCTGTCCTAATTATCAATCAACCACAGAACAAAACAAAATATTCTCAACTAAAAAACAAATAAACGTAATAAAGAAAATAAATAAATCTGGTAAACCCAAATCCCCCGCCTCCCCAAAAAATCGACCCCAACCTCCGTACTGACAACTACTTGAAGCCCATGTGTTTTTGGAGCATATGCTAGTGTTTTTTTAGGGGTGCCACTGAAAGTGATGGATGCAGTGAGGTCGGCGAGTATATGTGAAAAGGAGTATAAATCAGAAGGAGGAGCAGTCTGTTAACTGATAACAGGCTCACTAAACAATTAAAAGGCCATCATACTATTCTCTGTGTTAACACGTAATACACACATATACTGGAGTAGTGGGCCAGGAGAAGGCGCATAGATTTAAATCCTCGGAATAATAACATAAGTTCATCATCTAACAACAAGAGACTACACCGGTAAATAATTATAGAAAAAATTGTGTGTGTGTGTGTGTGTGTGTGTGTGTGTGTGTGTGTGTGTGTGTGTGTGTGTGTGTGTGTGATATAAAGCCCGACTCAATTAATAAGTGCACATCGACGTCGGGCCATCTCATTCTTTTCTCAAACAAATAACACCAGGATCATCTTCGGTAAGAAGTGCACAGGGCAATCATGCCTCAGTTCATAAATAATAAAGCAGTAATCAGAATACATAAATACTTGACTTAAACAATATTGTGCTGTCCCTCCTGAACATAAACCAAGCAAACTAACATGGGATCTTTAACCTGACCCACATATAAGAGTTCAGCACAATATTTTTCAGACCTTTAACTTGCACACCATCCATATAAAGTGTAAGATTACTACGACCTGCTTAACTACAATACCCAGTAATGGCATACATTGCAAACAAAAGATCATGTCTGGTCATTTCAGAATTCAGAGTGGCATGTTCAGATATTAATTAGTAGTACATCGTACAACTTTTTTCAAAGGGACCACTTATCATGCTCATAAATTTTACACTCGTTTGTCTGTCCAATCAACCAAGACACGTCCAATCTACTAAAAATGTAGATGCTAACCATTCTCAACGCCGGATGCTCTCAATTTTACACTCATTTATGTGCCCAATCAACCATGGCCGAGTTAAGCGACTCTAAAGCAATTGCCTATACGTAGAAGTGAGCACACGGAACATAGATGCAAATGTATGAATAGTTAAGAAACGAGAGTGGAATTTCTACTCTCGGGTGTACTACACCCGAGTTGCCCAAAAGTTCAAAAAACGCTATCAAACTATATCCAAAGAATCTGAAATTTTGCGACATCAAATTCTATCAAATGTCAGATGTTCTGGCAAAATTTAATCCAAAAACAACATCCGAGGAGCTCACACAAAAAAAATCGCTGCTCAAACAGTGCACAAAACTTTGAGCAGGCGATTTTGTTATTTTTGGATAAAATTTGCAAGAACCTCAAACATTTGAGAGTAGCCACTTATTTTTGGACAAACTCGGGTGTAGTATACCCGAGAGTAGACACTACTTTCCGAAACTTTAAGCCGGTGAAGTATGTATTGTGTCGAGATTCAGTTTTCTGGTCCTTAAGTGAAAACATTACACAAAATTAAGAAACTGATCAATGTTGTTGTTTTTGGAATGGATTCAGCACTACTAATAGATCCTCGTTGGAACTAAACAATGTTCAGAAAGAGGCAACTACATAATTGATGGGGCAACAGTAGCTACACATGGGATTCCGCTCCAACACCTCTCCTGATGA
Source organism: Aegilops speltoides (assembly GCA_021437245.1). Classification (NCBI taxonomy): domain Eukaryota; kingdom Viridiplantae; phylum Streptophyta; class Magnoliopsida; order Poales; family Poaceae; genus Aegilops; species Aegilops speltoides. Next base: position 9,812 of record JAHHZJ010003345.1, read on the forward strand.
ATGACCCCTTAACCTATCAATATCATTGAAGTTGATTTTAAAAGTAGAGAGTAAGGCGAGCAAAGATCACTTGAGTTCAAGACCGCCAGTTGGCCTAATTTGCATGGCACCAACATTTTTAGCACAATAATAAAAACTGCACCCTATGCTAGGTCCTCGGAATTATCTTGGCCAATTACTCCCTCCGTCTCATAATATAAGATGTTTTTGCAAGCTTAGCTTGCAAAAACATCTTATATTATGGGATGGAGGGAGTAGATCTTAAGTTGCAGCTATGATCAGTGTGAACGTAAACACAGTGCAGTGAATCTAGCAGATATATTCCACTAACTCAAGAAAATCCATCCATAAAGAAACTCTAACAATAAGAAAATCCATCCATAAAGAAACTCTAACAATAAGAAAATCCATCCACAAAGAAACTCTAACAGTAAGATAGATTAGTGTGCCAGGTTATGCTCATACAGTACCAAGCAACACAAAAAAAGAATAAATCAGACTACATATAAAAATATTCCAGAGAAAAACAATGCACACATGCAGAGAGAGTAATAAGCTTTTTCTCAAGCGGCAGTCCACACAATCGAGCATGGTGCTTCGCAGCTTTGGACAATGATATAAGCAATCAATTTATAAAATCTAAGTGCTCTTTGAGCCAGAGAGAGTGATATTTACCTCAAAAATTGCTTGTGTCATGACCCACATAAGATATTCCTGGCAAGGGCACAAAGAATATACTGCCACCAAAAGTCCCAAAGCCAACCATTCCAGATCACACCTCAACATCTGCAGAGCGGTCGAGTACAAAGTAATTAGTTCTCTAGCACATATATCTTAGAGCAGAACTTAATCCGTGTAACCAGCCTAATCCCCTATACAGAAAAATAGTACCCTTAGCACAAAAGAGAGCAGATAATGGTATAGGGAAAGCACTAAAATGTCTACTTCCAGATCCATGGGCGTGCAAGCACCATGGAGTATAATTGGTGTATAATTACACAAAAAAAATGAAAATATATAGGATGGGGTGAGAAGGAGGAGGGGAAGGAGCACGAAGAGACGTAGTGCAATGGATTGGAGGAAGGAGCTCGGGACCAGTCCATCCTTTCTGGAGTGAAGTCTATTATAAACCTTGAATTCATATACTTCATCGAAATCAAACCCTAACTTCTCAATCCCTGACATCGATACCCTATACTCACATATCCCAGTCAATCTCAACCCTGGATTGGCACACCAAGAAAAAGGCATTCCCGATCGGGTCAATTGTTACTGTGGCTGACTACATTGGCACACATGTCATATGTATCATCTATCCCAATCTCGTGATACAGCGTCAGTGGTGGCAGTGTGGCACAGAAGGCAACTTCCTCTCCCCGAGATTGCGAAGCAACTACGCGGCCCGGTGTGAACCCGACGGGCCTGTCCTGGACTGGGGAACACGACCCCACGCGAGACAGGTACATGCGCAAGGGTGACATCGGCCCGCCGCCGCCAGCAACCTGCTGCGGCAAAACCGGAGCCACTTGGAGTGGCTGGATGCAGCCTACGGTATCGGTGCGTACATGACCTTCGGTGGCCTGGCATGCAAGTCGTCGCGGGCCCTGGTGGAGACGACGTTACGTGGGTCATCGCCGTCAGCGGCGTGCAGTTCCTCTGGGTGGTATGACCCGGTATTGGTGACCGCAAACGAGCCGATGCGGCTGCCGGATAGGTTGGATCGAGGCGGCCATGCGCGAGCATGGGGTTGTAGGGAGTGGGCGTCGTGGGAGGACGTGCTCCGGTCGCCAGTGCCCAGGTGCTCGTCCTTGTCCTCTATTCGTGGAGATGGTGCTGCGGATGCCACAGCTATTCTCGGCGCAAATGGTGCAGTCGGCGGAGGCACGTTCCTTGAACAATCTTCCTAGTCACCACCGACATGTATTCCCATAGTGTGATTAGTTCATTGGTTTTTTCTGCTCGTTGCTCCTCACTAAACTGGTCGAACGTCGAAATAAGACCGGGATTATGGAATACAAGGTATCAATTTCAGGGATCTGAAGGTTGAGGTTCAATTCCAACGAGGCCTATGAATTAAAGCTTTAATGCACTGCACGATCTCAGCGGGGCAGAAGGCGCGGAAGGAAGGGACAAGCCACCCACGCCGTCGCCTCTCCCTCTCTCCAATATCTGCACCGAAGCCAGAATGAAATAGTCCCAGACATTGATACGTCTCTGTCGTATCTATAATTCTTTTTTATTGTTCCATGCCAATATTATTCAACTTTCATATATACTTTTGGCAACTTTTTATACTATTTTTGGGACTACCATATTGATCCGATGCCCGATGCGATGCAGTTCCTGTTTGTTGCATGTTTTATGTTTCGCAGAAACCCAAATCAAATGGAGTCCAAACGGGATAAAAACGGACGAAGAATATTTTTGGAATGTTTATGATTTTTGGTAAGTAAAATTAATGCGAGACGGTGCCCGAGGGGACCATGAGGCAGGGGGGCATGCCCCTAACCCTCATGGGCACCCCGTAAGGTGGTTGACGCTCTTCTTTTGCCGTAAGAAAGCTAATTTTCGAAGAAAAATCTGGGCGAAGGTTTCAACCCAATTGGAGTTACGGATCTTTGGATATAAAAGAAATGGTGAAAGGGCAAAATCTGAGAACGCAGAAACAGAGAGAGACAAAGAGACATATCCAATCTCGGAGGGGCTCTCGCCCCTCCCACGCCATGGAGACTAGGGGTGGGCATAAAAACCGATGAACCGAAGACCGAACCGAAGCCGAAGCCGAAAATACCGAACTTTCGGTTTTTCTCACTATTATAGAAAAATTCGGTTTTCAAATGTATAAACTGAAGTAATTTAATTCAGTTCGGTGTTATACCGATTAACCGAAGCAAAAACCGAAGTTATGTGTAGAAGCAGCACGAGCTCTGCTCACATCGCTCGCAAAGGGCGTACTAGACTATTAGTACTCTGTAGCCTGGCAGCGCGAGCTAGCTTCACTTTTTTCTTGAGAAGCGCCCACGATCAAGCAACGCACGTCACGCATCTCACGTAATGTGGGCGGTGGGCCTACGACTAGTGCATGCAAGGGTACAAGGCCCAACTCACGTGGATTTTTGTCGGGCTTGTGCGATCAGGCGAACAACCGGTCAGGTTATTTGGTTCCTTTAGTCCCTCCTCGCCCGACTAAGAAGAGGAGACAGATATTTTTATTACCTATATAAGAGGATACCGCTGTTGCAGTCAAAGCAGAAATATTTAAACGGGGCACTTCGGTGTAAAACCGATAACCGTACTGAAAATTTGGTTAACCAAATTTTTGGTTACCTATTTTTGGCTACCATTTTCGGTTTCCATTTTCCCAAACCGAATTTAAGGAAAAACCGAATGGTAGAAACCGAAATTTCGGTTTATACCGAATGCCCAGCTCTAATGGAGACAATGGACCAGAGGGAAAACCTTTGTCCCGTCAAGGGAGAAGGTCAAGGAAGAAGAAGGGGGGCTCTCTCCCCCTTGCTTCCGGTGGCGCTGGAACACCGTTGGGGGCCATCATCATCACCGCGGTCTACACCAACACCTCCATCGTCTTCACCAACATCTTCATCACCTTCCCCCATCTATATTCAGCGTTCCACTCTCCCGCAACCCGTTGTACTCTCTACTTGAACATGGTGCTTTATGCTTCATATTATTATCCAATGATGTGTTGCCATCATATGATGTGTGAGTAAATTTTTATTGTCCTACCGGTGATTGGTGAATTGCTATCATTGGTTTAATTTTCTTGTGGTTATGTTGCTGTCCTATTATGCCCTCCGTGTCACACAAGTGTGAGGGATTCCCGCTGTAGGGTGTTGCAATACGTTCATAATTCGCTTATAGTGGGTTGCTTGAGTGACAGAAGCATAAACCCGAGTAAGGGGGTTGTGGCGTATGGGATAAAGGAGGCTTGATGCTTTAATGCTATGGTTGGGTTTTACCTTAATGATCTTTAGTAGTTGCGGATGCTTGCTAGAGTTTCAATCATAAGTGCATATGATCCAAGAAGAGAAAGTATGTTAGCTTATGCCTCTCCCACATAAAACTTGCTATCGGTCTAGTAAAGTAGTCAATTGCTTAGGGACAATTTCATAACTCCTACCACCACTTCTCCACACTCGCTATATTTAATTTATTGCTTCTTTATCTAAACAACCCCTAGTTTATATTTACGTGCTCTTTATATTCTTGCAAACCTATCCTATCACACCTACAAAGTACGTCTAGTTTCATACTTGTTCTAGGTAAATCAAACGCTAAGCGTGCGTGAGAGTTATGTCGATGGTCGATAGAACTTGAGGGAATATTTGTTCTACCTTTAGCTCCTTGTTGGGTTCGACACTCTTACTTATCGAAAGAGGCTACAATTGATCCCCTACACTTGTCGGGTACCTTTTTTGGCACCGTTGCCGGGGAGTCATAGCGTGGGGTGAATATTCTCGTGTGTGCTTGTTTGCCTTATCACTAAGTAATTTTTATTTGCTGTTCTTAGTTGTTTTCTATCTATAGTTATGGGTAGGAAACGGAAAATACCAAAAAAATTAGTTGTACCTACTGAACCAATGGTTGAAGAACCACTCAAAATCTATCACACTCCTGAAGCTTTTTTACTTGGATCATCTTCGATCCCTTTGTGCTCGTGCTGAACCCCCAACTAGCTTAGTTGAGGGCAAATCTTTAGATGAGCATGCTTGTCATGTGCGACACCGTATATCTGAAAAAGGGAAACTTTTACAGGATCAAATTCATCATTTGCAATGCTATGCTTGGAATTTATGTGAAATTTATGATATTACTTGTTGTTATGAAAACCCTAAGAAACACCTTTCCTACCAATGTGAGTTTAGTGATAATGGAATTGTATCTTCATATGCTAAGGGTGTTTATAATTACTATGATGTTCAACAAATTGAAGAATTTGTTGCTTTTAAGGGTGCTTATGAAATTGCTTCTTTGGTTGAAACGTATGATGCTACTCTTTACAAATCTGAAAATTTTGCCATACTTAAATATTGTTATGATAATTATGCTTCTAATGCCTATGTTAAACCATATATTGAGGACTCCTTCGCTGTCCAAGAAGAGACTAATATTTTGCAGGAGTCTATGAAAGAAGAAATTGATGAAATTGTGAGCTCATTGGATGAAAAAGATGACGAGGAGAGCGAAGAACAAAAGGAGGAAGAGAGGATTAGCTACCCGTGCCCACCTTCTAATGAGAGTAACTCTTCAACACATACATTGTTTAATTTCCCTTCGTGCTTACCAAAGGATGATTGCTATGATTGTTATGATCCCGTTGATTCTCTTGAAATATCCCTCTTTGATGATGCTTGCTATGCTTGTGGCCAAGATGCCAATATGAATTATGCTTATGGAGGTGAACTTCCTATAGTTCCTTATGTTAAACATGAAATTTTTGATATTGTACCCACACATGATATTCCTATTATCTTTTTGAATTCTTCAAACTACACTATATCGGAGAAGTTTGTGCTTATTAAGGATTGTATTGATGGGTTGCCTTTTACCATTGCACATGATAATTTTGATAGATATAATATGTATGTGCTTGCTGCTCCTACTTGCAATTATTATGAGAGAGGAACTATATCCCCACCTCTCTATGTTTCCAATATGATAGAATTGCAAGAAACTGCTTATACTATGCATTGGCCTTTACTTGGTGTGCATGAATTGTTCTTTTATGACATGCCGATGCATAGGAAGAGAGTTAGACTTTGTTGTTGCATGATATATGTTACTTTGTGCTCACTACTAAATTACAAATCATTGTTATTTAAAATTGGCTTTGATATACCTTCGGATCTAGGTGGATCCATTACTTGAGCACTATATGCCTAGCTTAATGGCTTTAAAGAAAGCGCTGCCAGGGAGACAACCCAGAAATTTTAGAGAGTCATTTATTTCTGTTGAGTGCCTTTATATAGTTTAAAAACAAAAAAAATAAAGAGGGGAACCCAAAACTTTTCAAAAAGGAAAGTGAAAGTAAGAGAGACAAACATTGTTGAAGTGGGAGAGCTCCTTGAACTTTGTTCATGCTCACGGAAACTTTGTGAATCTTAATTACAGAAACTTTTCATCAAAAATAATTATCCCCTTGTACAATTCCATTGTATTATAAAAATAATGTGCCAAGGTTTGCCTTTAGGATGTTTACAATGCTTGTTGGTCTGTACGGTGCAGGACAGAAACTTTGGCTGTAGTGAACGATTTTACATTTTTTACTGGAACATTAAATGGTTCTGATTCTTTTTGCACTGTCTTTCTGTATAAATTGTTTATTTTTCCTAATTTTGGTAGAATTTTTGGGGTAACACAAGTATGGTGAATGTTCAGATTGCTGAAGACTGTTCTGTTTTTGACAGATTCTGTTTTTGATGCATAGTTTGCTTGTTTTGATGAAACTATCAATTTCTATCAGTGGATTAAGCCATGGAAAAGCTATATTACAGTATACGCAATGCAAAAACAAAATATTAATTGGTTTGCAACATTACTTAGATTAGTGATTTGCTTTATTATACTAACGGATCTTACCGAGTTTTCTGTTGAAGTTTTGTGTGGATGAAGTGTTTGCTCGAGGAGGTCTCGATATGAGGAAAAGGAGGAGATGCAAGAGATCAAGCTTGGGGATGCCCAAGGCACCCCAAGTAAATATTCAAGGAGACTCAAGCGCCTAAGCTTGGGGATGCCCCGGAAGGCATCCCCTCTTTCTTCAACAAGTATTGGTATGTTTTCGGATTCGTTTCGTTCATGCGATATGTGCAAATCTTGGAGCGTCTTTTGCATTTAGTTTTCACTTTTCTTTTATGCACCTTGATGGTATGAGATAGTCCTTGGTTGTTGTCGGTGTCAAAACTGGCGGATCTCGGGTAGGGGGTCCCGAACGGTGCGTCTAGGCGGATGGTAACAGGAGACAAGGGACACGATGTTTTACCCAGGTTCGGGCCCTCTTGATGGAGGTAATACCCTACGTCCTGCTTGATTAATATTGATGATATGGGTAGTACAAGAGTGGATCTACCACGAGATCAAGGAGGCTAAACCCTAAAGCTAGCCTATGGTATGATTGTTGTGATGTATGTTGTGTCCTACGGACTAAAGCCCTCCGGTTTATATAGACATCGGAGAAGGCTAGGGTTACACAGAGTCGGTTACAATGGTAGGAGATCTACATATCCGTATCGCCAAGCTTGCCTTCCACGCCAAGGAAAGTCCCATCCGGACACGGGACGGAGTCTTCAATCTTGTATCTTCGTAGTCTTGGAGTCCGGCGGACGATGATAGTCCGGCTGTCCGGACACCCCCTAGTCCAGACTCCTCGGTAGCCTGAACCAGGCTTCAATGACGATAAATCCGGTAGCGCATAATGTTCGGCATTGCAAGGCGGGTTCCTCCTTGAATAATCCGAGAAGATCATGAACACCAGGATAGTGTCCGGCTCGCAAAATAAATTCCACATTCCACCGTAGAGAGAATAAAATGTACACCAGTCCAATCTGCTGACGTATTATGCGGCATGACATCACACTGCTACCAAGCCTTTATTTGAATCATTTTTTATTATACCACCTCAGCACGTTTAGCGAAGCGGTTTCCTTGGCACGTCTTGTCGAAGCAGAGATCGTTTTCCCCTTATTCCGGGATTCTCATCAATACGAACGTGGGTAACCCAAACGCGCCATCGATGGTGGCGCTTGGGAGATAAGCGAGTTTTACCAGGCCGGTGGGGGACGCATAGTCTTCATCCGCCTATATATAAGGGATAAGGATTTACCTTCTCACCTACGCCTTCTTCCTCCTTTGCTTATCCATCTCCGCGCACTCAAGATCCAACGCCTAAGCTCGCGCATCTCGCCTCGACCTTCTCCGATCATGTCCGGAGCAGGAGGCAAATGGTTGGCCTCCACCGTTAAGGAGGAGCACATCACCAAGCTGCGCAGCGCCGGATACCTTTCCGGCGATATCGTGCATCGGCTGCCCGACGAGGGGCAGCTCATGCCCACCCCGGGCCCCATGAGAGGGTTGTTTTCCTTCCCCACTTCCTCCGCGGACTGGGCTTTCCACTGCACCCTTTCGCCCGGGGGCTCATGTTCTATTACGGCCTGGATTTCCACGATCTGGCGTCGAACTTCATCCTCAACATCTCGGCGTTCATCGTCGTGTGCGAGCCCTTCCTCTGCATCCAGCCCCACTTCGGCCTGTGGCTCAAGGCCTTTAACGTCAAGCCGAAGGTTGTGAAGGGCACGCAAGCGAAATGCGGAGGCGCCATGTTGGGCAAGTTGCCCAATGTCCTTTGGCTCGAAGGGGCCTTCGTGGACTCCGTTAAGGGGTGGCAATCGGGATGGTTCTACATCACCGAGCCGCGCGAACCCACGTGGGCGGCGGCCCCGAGTTCAGATCTGGCATCCCCACGCAGCTCACCTCCTGGAAAGAGAAGGGCTTGTTGTGGGGCAATCCGAAGGAGCTGACGGGACTCCGAGCCTGTATCCAGAAGCTGGTGAACAATAAGCTCAGGCTCGTCGATGTGGTCCAAGTCATGCTCATCCGCCGGATTCTCCCATGCCAAGAACGGGCATTCAATCTGTGGGAGTTCAATCCGGAACAGCACCAGGCGCTAAGCGGGCTTTTCGACACGACGTATGAAGGCGCCTGGAGGGTGCTGTTTAAGGGCGCCGAAGCCCCCGCATCCGCGATGGAAGATTGCGGATTTAGGTCGCAGCATCCAGCTGACGAGGTAAGTGATTCAACCCCTTTACGGGACACTTGTGGTAAACAGATTGATTCTAAGAGGGTTTCAATCTTTTCTTTTCCTTTGGCAGGAATGGACGGAGAAGGCCGTGCAGCTCATCTGTCCGGCTCCCATGCCAGAAGACCCAGTGAACGCCCGTCTAGCAGGGCTGCTGGTTTCGGCACCGCACGTGGTGCCGGAGAAGAAGGCCAAGAAGGTGGCCACGGGGACTCGAAAGAGTTCCCGAAATCAAGCATCCGACGACGAGGCGGACTCCTCCCCCGAAGACGAGGAGGAGGAAGAAGACTCTCTCCCGGAGGAGGGAGAGAGGAAGAGCAGGGCTTCCCCAATAGGGGAGGCCGAAGGGTCCAAGAGGGGGAGAACCATCCCCCCGGACAGTTCCGCCAACACCATCGTTGGCGAGGAGGAGTGGCCTTCAAGGGCCAGGCCTCCGGCGAGATCGTAAGTATCCGGATCCCTGATATGCAATTTCTTTCGCGTCACCTAGTGTCCTACTAATGCCGCATACTATCCGTAGCCCGGCCGATGATGATCTCCCCGCTTCATCGAGCGGGTCGTTGGCCCCATCGGATGTGGATTCAATTCCGACTGCCTCTATCCATCGCGCCGATGAGGACGCCGAGGTGGGATCCCAGAGAGGGACCCATCAGGAGGAGGCTCCGGAGGCGCCGCCAGGCAGCCTCCCGGACTTTGCGCCGGACTCTACATCGAAACCTGCAGCGGTTCCAGAGTCCGGCAGGCGGCCCCTTCGAAAGAAGGGCAAGACCGTGACACCGGCGGCCTCCGTCAACCGGGCGCCAGATTACTGTTGGGCGCTTAAAGGCGCTTCCATCGAGAAGAACACCGCACTATCATGAGTGCGGTGATTGAAAGGTTCAGCTCGCCAAGAGCGGGCTGACGAAGCTCGCAGCAGCCTTCTAATGAGCTTTGAGGTAAGAAGTTATAATTATGTAATGTAATACCGCATAGACGGTAGCCTCGATGCTCGGTTCGTGTTCGGAAAGAAAAGCGGATGAGGATCTAAGAAGATATACGAGGTTGCTTAAAATATGTCAATATGGGTTTGCGAGCTCTTTCTTGACCTCTGTCGTCTTGGCTGCGGAGGTCGGTGCGTTAAAGCAGGATCTCGAGCGGTCCGAGCAAGAGCTCGGCCATGCCAAGAAGCAGCTCGAGGACAAAGAAGGTGAGTAGCACCACTCTGAATAGTTACCTTACAGAAAAGGATTTTGGTTGCAATACAATTAACAAGGATAATATGGGTATTGCAGGTGCCACGAACGAGGTGGCAGCCACGAAGGAGGCTGTGTCCGCGGCGAGCGTAGTCTTGACATGAACGGGCAGAGCGAGAAAAATAGGAGGCACAGTGGCTTGAAGGCAAGAGCTCCGGGCTCTCATGGAGAAGCATGAGAGCTTGGGCGTGACTCAAGACTTCGAGTCTGAGCTTGCCTCGACTCGAAAGTGCCAAGTCCGCCAAGGCCGAGGCCCGTAAGGCCCTTCGGGAGGTTGAAGATGTAAAGAAGATAGCGGCGGGTAAGGCATTTTTCATGCAAAGCAAGCATGTTAGTGTAAACTACCTAACACTTACCGCATTCGAGCTCTCGAGGCGTTTGCGGATCTGCCGCGTAGTGTGTGCGATGATCGCCGCATTCTATCGTGGCGAGGAGGGAGCTCGGCGGAGAAGGTCTTCGGTCTCGATCTGCTGAGGCTGGCCATCCGGTGCCCCAAGAGACCAGGTGAAGCGGCTGGTCGAACTCCTAAGGTAGCTGAGGAGGCCATGAAGGGCCTTATAGTCCGGTGTGGCTGGACAGGCCATGCACAGGAGCTACTTTGGCCTCGTCTGGCGGCTGGTGGATCGTGCCCTGGGTGGAGGTCATCAAGCGCTCCGCCTGTATTGAAGGTGCTCGTTGGGCCCTTGCCCGCACAAAGGTGCACTGGGGCAGGCTGGATGCGGAGAAGCTTCTCACTGACCCGCCGTCACCGGGCAAGGAGTATCGTATGCTCGAAATGTATTATAAAACTGTCCTGAAGGGAGCCCGCGATATTGCGGATGAATGCCCCCAGAGATGTAATTTTTGAGTAAACTCGCTATGTATTATCCTGTGCGCTGAAAACTTTGTTCATATGCGCATTAAGCAACGCTTGTTTAATTTAAAATATTACCTTCTGTGTGGCCGTTTATAAAATCTGAGAGATGGCAAGTCGTTGGCTTCAGCCCCCGAGCCGCGAGTGCTGGGGTGTTCGGGATAAACTTGAGCACTCTTGTTCCCATTTTTGGGTCCATCTAGGGAGGCGCTCAACACAACGAACAAGGCAACCGGACTTATAATGCTTGAACACTCTCACTTAGCCATAGAATTCTATAATTTTAAATTTCGGCGAAGCCCCTGGTATTCGGAAGACCGAATCCGGGGCGCTATCCACGCCTTCGTCGGACATTTATCCGGAACTTCGCTCGAAGCGGCGTGAGTCTTTAAGGACTCGAAAAGACCTCTCGAACAGCGACCAGTCTCTCGCCTTATCATGCCGGTCAGTTTTAGCTTTCTCCACTGAGGCGCTCGCCCGGCTCAACCGGGGCGCAATCGCAGTGGTTCTCCCAGTGCCACCTTAGCCGACAGAACAGAACGTAAGGCACCAAAACGTGGGAGCCGGGCAAACCCAACTATTGACCCAAGACATGATTCGGAGCCGATTCATATAATGCTATAAGTTCGGGTGCCACACTTGTGAAAGTGTTCGGACTTATCACACCATAATGCGGGAACATAAGCCCTGGTGTATTGGCCGTACCAAAATATCTGGTGCGATATCATTAATGAACATATATGTAAAGTAATGCAATAATAGGCAAAAAGTGCTGCATTATTTATTTAACGGATCCTGCTATGAGTGCGGAATGATACAAATAGTGCGGTAAGCAAGGGATTTGGAATAATTAAACATGTCCCCCTCCAGGGATGAGCTGCGGACTTGGTGTATATAATCGAATTTAATGCTCGTAATTGAGACCACCTGAGTGTTCGTCGCAGCCTTCTTTCTTCCCTGGCTGTTGCATCGTGAGTTCAGCAAGTTCACCGCCGAACAGGGCCTCTGGTTAACGGAGTCCTGTGTATACAAAGAAGGAAAATAAAAAAAAATGGGGCGCACTTGCGAGCCCCTGGTGTGGTCGAGCCGCACTTTGGGTCCATTGTGATCGTGCCCCTTCCCCTGCGCCCGTGGTATCTCCAAAGCGTAATGATGTATGCGGAGAGTTATTCTTGGAATCATGCGAGGGCAGGGGTTAGGGCCGCATTGCTACGCGTGCTCTGATCGTGCCAAGTTGTCTTGGTTGGTATTCCTTCGGGCGCGTTTTGTTGTATCCGGCCGTTTAACGGCCGGACTCGCAAATTGCCTTAAAAGGCTGCTCTGTTTCGCCGCGAGAGCATTGTATGTTCCTCCGTTCGGAGGGAGCGTTCCGTATTTCCGTTGACCGTGATGACTCCACGAGGGCCTGGCATTTTGAGCTTGAAGTATGCGTAATGCGGCACCGCGTTGAACTTTGCAAAAGCGGTTCGTCCGAGCAGAGCGTGATAGCCGCTGCGAAATGGGACTATGTCGAAGATTAGCTCTTCGCTCCGGAAATTATCTGGGGATCCGAAAACCACTTCCAGTGTGACCGAGCCCGTACAATTGGCTTCCACACCTGGTATGACACCTTTAAAGGTTGTCTTTGTAGGTTTAATCCTTGAGGGGTCTATGCCCATCTTGCGCACTGTATCCTGATAAAGCAGGTTCAGGCTACTACCGCCGTCCATCAGGACTCTCGTGAGGTGAAATCCATCGACGATTGGGTCTAAAACCAATGCGGCGAATCCGCCATGGCGTATGCTGGTCGGATGGTGTCTTCGATCGAAAGTGATCGGACAGGAGGACCATGGATTGAACTTCGGGGCGACTGGCTCCATCGCATAGACGTCCCTTAGTGCGCGCTTCCTCTCCCTCTTGGGTATATGGGTTGCGTAAATCATGTTCACCGTCCGCACTTGTGGGGGAAAACCCTTCTGTCCTCTATTGTTCGGCGGTCAGGTCTCCTCCTCGTCGTCGTTGTTTAGCCCCTTATCATTGTTTTCGGCAATCAACTTGCCTGCCTGCTTGAACACCCAGCAATCTCTGTTGGTGTGATTGGCTGGCTTTTCGGGGGTGCCATGTATCTGGCATAAGCGGTCGAGTATTCGGTCCAAGTTGGACGGACCTAGAGTGGTTCTTTTGAATGGCTTCTTCCGCTGGCCGGGTTTAGAGCCTTGGAATTCGGCATTGACTGCCGTATACTCCTTATCGTCGCCGTTAATGCGGCGTTTGTTTTTGTTTCGACGTGACCTGCCGTTGTGGTCCTTAGTATCCGGACTGCCAGAATTTTTATTGAGGTTGTTGCTGCGAGCTAGCCAACTATCCTCTCCCGCGCAAAAGCAGGTCATTAATGATGTGAGTGCTGCCATGGATTTCGGCTTTTCCTGTCCCAGGTGCCGGGCTAGCCACTCATCACGGATGTTATGTTTGAAGGCTGCGAGGGCCTCTGCATCCGGACAGTCGACGATTTGGTTTTTCTTTGTCAAGAACCGTGTCCAGAATTGTCTGGCCGATTCCTCTGGCTGCTGAATTATGTGGCTTAGGTCATCGGCGTCGGTGGCGCTTTACGTCGTGCCACGAAATTGTCGAGGAATGCGGCTTCCGGTCTTCCCAACACCCAATTGACTCTGCGGGCAAGCTGTTAAGCCAATGCCGAGCTGGTCCTTTAAGCTTGAGTGGGAGGTACTTGATGGCATGGAGATCGTCGCGCGGGCCATATGGATGTGAAGGAGATAATCTTCAATCCAAACCGCGGGTCTGTTGTGCCGTCGTAGGATTCGATGTTTCTGGGTTTAAACCCTTGATTATTTGATGATCCATTACTTCGTCGATTGAAGCATAGCGGGTGTGCGGCGCCCCTGTATTGAGCAAGATCACGACGCAGCTCGAGAGAGCATTGTCTGCTGTGTTCGGCCCGGCCGAGGTTATTGTATCCGGCGCGACGGTACTCGTCGTGGGTCGTGGGGCGCCCACGTGATCCGTAGATGGATCTGGATTGCCTTGCTTTGTCCTCCAATACATCTCGCAAGTCCGGCGCGTTCCCTCTTGGCTTCGTACTTTTAGAGCGATGCCGGGGTACGGTCTTGGTGGAGGGTCTGGATGCCTCTCTGTCGCGACGATGGGGTGGTCGGTCGACCGTATCATGCGCTGGTGATGAAGGTATGTATGCTTCCTCCTCTAATCGGGGGAGCAACTTGCGTCTGGGGTAGCTTTTGGAGGGGCGTTCGAGTTTAAACTCTTCGGCCGCGAGGACCTAGGTCCATCGATTGGCCAGCAGGTCCTGATCAGCTTGAAGCTGCTACTGCTTTTTCTTTAGGCTATTTGCCGTGGCGATAAGCCTGCGTTTAAAATGCTCTTGTTCGACGAGATCCTCGGGCACGATGAATTCGTCGTCGTTGAGGCTTGCCTGGTCTTCGGAGGGAGGCATATAGTTATAATCCTCGACCTCTTAAATGCGCGCGCCTCTCGTGGGGCTTGCCTGCGTCCTCTGCGCTGAGTCCTGCTGGAGGGATTATCTTGGCACTCTCTGGGGTATTATTATCTCTGTGCGGAATCTCCGTTCTTCTTTGTGGCGGGATTTAGAGCGGCGCCATCGATGCGGCGCTTGGGCTGTTTCTTTAAGGAATCTGCCTCCGCTACTTCTTCGCCGTCCCGTCCTTTGGGGTGTCCACCATGTATATGTCGATGACGAGGTGGTCTTCGGTGCCTGTAGGCGCTGGTTCTGTTAAATCTCCGGCATCGTCGTCCATAGCATCGATGTCTTCGGAGTCGTAGTCTAGCATGTCGGTAAGATCATCGACAGTGGCTACAAAGTGGGTGGTGGGTGGGCTCTAAATTTCTTCGTTGTCCGTATCCCAACCATCCTGGCCATAGTCCGGCCAGGACTCTCCCGATAGCGAGAGATGCTTTAGCGAATTCAGGATATCGCCAAAGGGCGAGTATTGGAAGATGTCCGCGGCGGTGAATTCCATAACCGGCGCCCAATCCGATTCGATTGGTAGGGGCGTGGGAGGTCCGGAGTCCGGCAAGGAGTCCGGCACCTCGGAATCTCGAGTTTCGCGAGGGACAAGGTTAGTGTTCGGTTCCATCGCCGTGGAAGTTGAAGCCCCCGAGGTGGTGTCCATCCACCGGTCCTTGATCTGGGCGATCGGCTCCGGACTAAGGGCCGAAGAGAATGGAATGAGCGATATCGGGATGATCAAAGGGGGGCTTGCCTGGTTGCTCTGGCAAGGAGGGGTCGTCGTCGACATAGTCGATCACAGGGCAGCATCGGTCTCGGGGTCTATCGGAGAGAAGAGGGGGAAGAAACAGTAAATATAAAGCAAACATAGCATCACAAAGCATAACGTGGCAATATGTTGTGCGGGTGTGACCTAACGTATGGCTACGATAAAGGTGAAAGGGAATCAGCAGGAAGGTATTCGGTTCGGACCTTTGTCAGACAAATTACCGGAGGGGGAATGTTCCATGTTCAGATAGTTAGAGGCATCTAACAGGTAAACAGACCATGTATCCGGATTCGTTGGATTTTTCTGAGCAACTTTCATATAGGAAACATTTTCGTCGGAGTTACGGTTTAATTTATATGATTTTTCAAAGATTAAACCATATTCTGGAATTATTTATATTAACAGAAATTGAATATAGCGTCAAGCATGACATAGGAGTGACGTCGGCGAGTCAACATCCGGTTGGTGGTCAAAATCGACATGGGGACCCACATCATAGGCGATTGGGTTAAGCAGGTTTAAACTAATCTAAATTTAGTTAGTAAAACTCTGGGCCCACTGTAAGTGTCTAATTAACTAATCTAATTAGTTTTAATTATTAAAATGTTTTAATTAGAGGATTAGCGGTGGGACCCTTGCGTCGGCTGGTGGGGCCTGCTTGATCAACACGGTTGACCAGGTCAATGGTCGGCAGGGGCAAGGCCCCATCGGCGGTGACCTAGGGGTGGCCCCAGGTGTGCCACGTCGGCGGTGGCCGGCGGCTTGACGCCGGCGATGCCAAAACGCGGCAGAGTGCCTCGGGCCTCGTCGGATTTCGCCTACACGCAACCATTTCGCGCGCGCGAGGGCGCATTCGAACGAGCGGAGCAGCGCGCGTCAAACTGCGGTGGTGGCCCGACCGGAATCGCACTAAAACAACGGCGGCGCGCACCGCGGTGGTCGCCGGAGTTCGAGCAAATGCGCGGTCGGCGCTAGAGGCTACGGGGAAGGGACCTAGAGGCACGGGCGGATGCGGCGAGGTGGCCTGAGCACTGTCGAGTGCTCGGGCGAGCATGACGATGCCCATGCCAACGGCGGCGAGCTATCTTGGCGGAGCTGAGCTCGGCCTGGCGGACGCGGTGGCTACGGAGCGCAAGAGGCCGGGGAGCGAGGAAGGGAAGAGGGCTCACTGCGGCACGCACGGTGGCCCTCGGAGGTTTAATGCAGCAGAGATGGCGCCGGAGGCGAATGAGATCGGCGGCAGCCGGAGACGGGACGAGGACGAGCGGCGGCTGCGGTGCTTCCCGATTCAGCGAGAGGCACGGTCGATGGAGTCAACCCTGGCGAAGCTCACCGACAGGGTCAGCGGGCGCGGGGCCGCCGGTGGCTGTGACAACGACGAAGGGCGGCGGCGACTGCGCTCGAAGGTGGACGGGGAACGAGGGGGGCGAGGAGGAATCTGGTGGGAGAAGGAGAGGCGGAGCGGCAAGTGGGGGTAGGTGGGGAGGAGGCTGAGGCGTTGAGGGGGGGCGCGGTGGCCTTATCCTCTCGCGGAGACGTCGACGACGAGGTGGTTCGGCGGCGACGGGCGCGCTCTGCCTCGCCCGGTCAGAGGAACAGGAGGGAGGCGCGCTTCGGGGAGCTGGGCCAGCCAGGCCGGGTGAGGTGGGCCGGCCTGCTGGGATGGGCCGAAGCCCAAGGGGAGGCCAGGGGCTCTCCCACCCCTTCTTCTTTCCTTTTCTTCTTTTTTTTTGTTTTTCTTTTTCCAGCAGCTTTTGCCTTTTCTTTTTAGCCAATAATGACTTTGCAAAATTATGCCACTGGCCAAAACAATTTCAAAGAATTAAAGTGCACTGCCACAAAAAGGTTGGGAGGCTTTTGGAATAGTTGCCAATTTTATAAATTAAAAAGGGCATTTAATTTATTGCTTAGGCCA
This sequence comes from Aegilops speltoides, assembly GCA_021437245.1. NCBI lineage: Eukaryota > Viridiplantae > Streptophyta > Magnoliopsida > Poales > Poaceae > Aegilops > Aegilops speltoides. The sequence continues at coordinate 26,874 of JAHHZJ010003345.1, forward strand.
CTGTTTTAAGTAGCTTAGGCCACTTAAACCTTTGCAAAAATGTTGGTTCACCACCAATATTAACAAATGACTATTTGCCACAAGATGAACATTTTAGATCTCCTGTGTGACAAATAAGAGTTTTTGACTTTAGATTGGATTTGAATTTGAATTGGTGATTTGGATCAAGTGAAGATTAGCAACAGTAACAATGATGACAAGGCATCATTAGAAGGGGATTACTGTAGCATGATTCTCGGGGTGTTACAAATCTCCTCTACTACAAGAAATCTCGTCCCGAGATTTAAGAGGCGGAGTAAGGGAGAAAGACTCGGGAAGGACGGAGCTCAACACAAGATAGGTACCTTGGGGCTATCTCAGTGAACGTGGCATAGAGGAATCTCTCAAGTTGAAATCCAAGAAAGTCATCGAGAGCAAGGTAAGAAGGTGAAATAAGAAGCTTCAACTTGGTAGGCAATCATTAAATGCTTTGGAGCAGAGGGTTAAAGGGGTTCAGAGCAATGTGAATAAGTATTGCGTCTGATAGCAGAATATATCGCCTCTCGGAAGGCGGCTCGGGATTTTCATATGAAGCCAAGCATGATAAATAACCTTAGAAACAAGGGTGTACAGGAGAGTCAGGTTTCGATCTTGTGGAACTGTGGGTTATGGGCCCAACATGTGGGTTAAAAGCAGGAAGGCGCTAACATCTTGAATGGTCATGATAGCAAGGCAGGCCAGAGGATAGCCTGTCAGTTATGTTGGCAACAAAGTTTGGTACCAAGGGAGGGGGACGAAGAGAACCATTTTCTTGGCAACAAAGTTATGATTCGGAGTTGATGCATATAAGGCCGAACTCGCGACGCCGAACACTCCTGAAGGTATTCGGACTTTGTAACATATACTGGGCTGAGTAGCGCCCTTGATTATGAACCCTGTATTTCCAGGTACGTGCGTTAGTCTGTCGTGGCGAAATGCCAATAACGCCAGTATCACCTGTGGGTGTATTGAGTACCTATGGGATGTCAAGCAACAAGAGACAATAAATAAGGTTTACACAGGGGCTTAATCTAAAGAGAAACCTTTGAGCGGGGCCCTGCTGCACGTCTGCGCCTTTGTCTCCGTTGTGCCGTGTCCTGGTAGGGTGTCGCACAAATGGTGTCTGTAAAAAGGAAAACTCATGTAAAAGGGTATGGTGTAAGCGTGCGAAAAGTTGGTTATTATCAATGGATAGTAGAAGTGTAAGACATTGGCATGTCAATAAGGTCAAGCCAAAGGGTGGGCTTTATTGCATGTTTGCAGCCCCTGATGCCCTCTATGGGAATACGTGTATAGCACCTAGCTCAGGTTTTATCTGGGCTGTTACCGATGGTGGTGCGCCGGACTCGTCTAACCGTGTCCGTGGTCTTAACGACCGATCATGCGTTCTGATAGGAGAGGCCGCTTAGTGTCCGGCTGCTAGAGCCGCCACATACTCTTCCGCGTGTAAGGAACGCTCTGTGTTTCCGCTAACGGTGATGACGCCACGTGGACCGGGCATCTTGAGTTTAAGGTAGGCGCGGTGTGGTACTGCGTTGAAGCGAGCGAATGCCGTTCTTCCGAGCAATGCATGATAAACGCTTCAGAGGGGAGCTATGGTGAAGAGTAATTCTTCGCCACGGGTTGTCGGGAGAACCGAATGTCACCTCTAATACGAGGAGCCCCTCGGTGGGCCTCAGCGCTGGTATCACCCCTTTAAAGGTGGTGTTACTTTGGCTTATTCTGGATGGGTCTATCCCCATCTTGCGGACAGTGTCCTGATATATTAGATTGAGACTACTGCCACCGTCCATGAGGACACGAGTGAGATGGTATCCATCGATTATTGGGTCGAGTACCAAGGCGGCCAATCCTCCGTGTCGGATACCATTCGGGTGGTCCCTGTGATCAAAAGTGATCGGGCAGGCTGACCAGGGGTTGAGTTCGGGGGCAACGGGCTCTACAGCGTATACGTCTCTGAGCGCGCGTTTGCGCCTTCTCGTTGGTATATGAGTCGCGTAGATCATGTTTACTGTTTTTACTTCTGGTGGGAATTTTTTCTGTCCCCCAGTGTTCGGCTGGCGAGGCTCATCCTCGTCTTCACTTGATGTTTCCCTTTCCTTGTGTTCGGCATTTAACTTGCCGGCCTGCTTAAAGACCCAGCATTCTCTGTGAGTGTGGTTCGCAGGTTTTTCGGGGGTGCCATGAATTTGGCACAATCTGTCCAAGACTTTGCTGCCTTTAAATGGCTTCTTTTGTTGACCGGGTCGAGAGCCCCTGAATCCGGCGTTGACCGTCGTGTTGTCCGGACTTTCTTCCTTGTTTCGACGCTTGTTTTTATTGCGTCGTGGCTTCCCGTTGCCATCCCTAATTTCGGATGTGCCGGGGTCGCTGGTGCCTCTACGGGCCAACCAGTTGTCCTCACCTGCGCAGAAGCGGGTCATAAGGCTTGTTAAGGCTGCCATTGTCCTTGGCTTTTCTTGGCCGAGGTGTCTGGCGAGCCACTCGTCTCAGATGCTGTGCTTGAAGGCTGCTAGGGCTTCGGCATCCGGACAATCAACAATTTGATTCTTCTTAGTGAGAAATCTGTTCCAAAGCTTACGGGGGGACTCTCCGGGCTGTTGTATTATGTGACTTAAATCGTCAGCGTCCGGAGGTCGGAAATAGGTCCCTTGAAAATTGGCCCTGAAGCGTCCTCAAGTTCTTCCCAGCTTCCGATTGAATTTCGGTGAGGCTTTTCAACCAGTGCCGAGTTGCCCCTTCAACTTGAGGGGAAGGTATTTGATGGCGTGGAGGTCGTCCCCACGAGCCATGTGGATATGAAGGATAAAATCCTCAATCCAGACCCCATGGTCTGTCGTTCCTTCATATGCCTCTATGTTCACGGGTTTGAATCCCTGTGGAAATTCGTGATCCAGTACCTCTTCGGTGAAGCACAGAGGGTGCACAGCCCCTCTGTATCGGACATGTTGTGGCATGTTGTCGACTGTTGTTGTGTCCGGTGTTGATTCCGAACTGGTATTTGATCAGTCTGATTGTTTTGGTGACCGTAATCCTGCGCCGGAGCATGTCCTCTAGATGCATAGATGGATCTGGTCGCACCGGCCTTTTTGTCCAAGAGCTCACGTAAATCGAGTGTGGCATCAGTAGCTGCTCTATCGCAGTTATGAAGTGGTTGGTCCAGCCTACTGTCCGTATTGTCCTTCGGCAGAATGGCCTCATCGTCGAATTCTGGGAGCAGCTTGTGCTTTGGGTAGCTCTTTGTGTGGCGATCATCGCCATATTTTTCTTCAGTGTCTAGCACTTTATTCCATCTGCGGTTGAGCGTTTCCTGCGCGGCCTTAACCCTTTGCTTCTGCTTCTTTAGGCTTCTCGTAGTGGCCATAAGCCTTCTGTGGGTTTATCTCGTTCCAAACGTTTTTCCGGGATGATGAATGCATCGTCATCCGAACAGTACTCTTCTCCGGAGGCAGGTTGATGAGTTCGGCCCTGGGTATCATTGTGATCAGGCGTCTGCTCCAGGCTGTGTTCGGTGTGACCTGGCTCATCCTGCTCCATCGCTGGGTCCATATGGTCATTGTTGCCTTTGGAGTTGACTGGGATGTCGATTTTTCTAGCGCTATTATCGCTATTTTTACTATGGCTGGACTTAGAGCGGCACCTGCGCCGTTGTTTTGGCTTTTGTCCGGGGTTTTTATCCTCCGTTGTGTCCTTTTTGTCGCCATTGTCCACCTTAGGCGTGTCCACCATGTATATATCATATGATGAGGTGGCAGTCCAGCGCCCCGTGGGCAGTGGTTCCAAATCGTCCCCTGCGCCGACGTCCATACCGTCGGTGTCATTGGAGTCGAAGTCAAGCATGTCTCTTACGTTATCGACAGTGGCTATTAAGTGGGTGGTGGGTGGGCGGAGATTTTCTTCATCGTCCGAATCCCCTCG